>CM062806.1:844187074-844449389 GCA_031772625.1 Pinus tabuliformis | reverse complement strand
TTATCAAGTCAAAAAATAATTACATATATAGAATTAAAAAGTAGTTGAGCAGGTTGAAAAAAATTGTAAATAAGATTTAAAACCTAATCACAACACATAATCCAAACAAGACAATGATCACTCATAACAAAATCTAAATAATGAACCATTCTAAAACATTCTCCATTATTCTCACACTCCTCCTTAATGGAGGAATGTGTTTTGTACCACACCTAACAAATTTGTACATATCTATAACTTTTCCTTTCCAAGATGATTTGTAAAGATGGAAGTTGAATTTTCATTAGTATTACAATAAGCTAAATCAATTTCCTTAGACTACTTTTTTTTCCTGACAAAATGATAATGAGTTGCAATGTGTTTTTATCTTGCATGGTACATAGGATTGTTGTCTAGTTTCATGGAACTTTGATTATCACACTTGATACTCATTCGCATTTTCTATTCTTATCCCACATGTTCAAGAACTCACCTCAACCAAACTTCTTCACAAGTAGTACTACTCAAATCTTTATATTCAACTTCATTTGATGGCAAATAAATAATTGACTGTTTCTTGTTGCTCCATGTGATGATCCTAGATCTGAGGTTAAATGCATATCCTAAAGTTGACCTTTGATCATTAGGATATTTGACCCAATATAGATAAAAATAACCTATCAAATTAATACCAAAATTAATACTCCCTTTCAGATATTGAAGGACTCTTTTCATTGCTTTCTAATGGCTTTCAAGGGACTTGTCCATGAAATGACTAATAATTCTAATTGAATATGATATTTCTAGCTTGGTTTTTGTGAGATAATTTAGAATTGCCACCGAGTGGTGATATAGTGTACCATCCACCTCTCTTATCCCATCATCATTGTAGAGTTTGGCATCAATGGTATTCACAATGCCTTACATTGATCCATCTGAAAACTTCTTAGTGGCTCTATTGTATATTTTCTTTGTGTGACCAATGTTTGGCCAACATCTCTTCATGTTTCAAGACCTAAGAAATAATGCAATTCACAAAGGTCTTTCATTTTAAAAACCTATGACAAATTTATTTTAGCTTCATCAATCAACTTAAATGAATTTCACAAAAATATCATCAACATGTAGGGAAAACAAAGCAACATACCAAGACCTTGGTTCTTATTTCAACCCATATCAAATTTTCTTTAATTTACAAACAATATGCTCTTGATCCTTCTTTATGAATCCTTCTCACTAAACCATATATACTTCTTCATTTAGACCCCCATTCAGAAAAATAGACTTAGCATATAGCTAATATAATTTCCATATATATTTGTAGCTAATGCAATCGTTGATCTAGTTGTATTTAACTTAGATATAGGCACAAAGGTTTCATCACAATCATGCCCCTCTTTTTGTGAGTAACCTTTAGCAACAAATCTAGCTTTATATTTATCTATGCTTCCATCAACATTAAATTTGGGTCTAAAAAACCGTTTTGATCCTATGGGTACTTTATTTTTAGGAAATTAAGTTAATTCCTAGGTATATTTTTTCATCATGGACTCATATTCTTCCTTCTTTTCGTCTCTCCATTCATTTTTCTCATTAGCTTGTTCAAAATTCAAAGGCTTTATGCAGTTCATTACTTTAGTCATTGAGGCATAATATTTAAGTATTACTAGTGGTTGAGTTTGACATGATGAGCTCCATGGTTCCTCATTACTTTAATCTCTGCTCTTGTTTTGTGGTGAATTATCTCCTTCTCTTGGTGCGTTGTGGTTGCTTTAGGTGTCTATATCATTGGATTCTTGCTCCTATTTCTATTCATGTTTATCATCTGATTCTTCCTTAACATTATCATAATCATGAGGAATATTCCATACATCATAATTATCCTTCTTATGGCCTTCATCTACATGGTCATCAAACAACATGTCTCTACTTGCAAGACCTTATCATGAGGCCTTCACTAGGGAGAAATACCACACCACATGCATTCATATTGGGGGATATATATTGAGAAAAAAATGACGTAATATATTGAGCATATAATAGGTGTTGAAAGGGTTTTTATATTCACGGGTATAAAAAATGGAGGTCCAAGGTAATGAAAAATATAAAAGGCTATAAAAAATATTAATGAAAAAATGGATACCTACAATATCTAGTAAACGTGGGGGTTTTTTAAATTGGGAAGATGTATTGGTTTCGTATAGATAATGGGTTAAATAATGCGATGTTTAGATGTATCTTCCATTATGTGGTCATATTAAGGGTATCATTTAGTATTCCACTAATGCACATGATATGTCAGAGGTACATTGAGTGAAGCTCCTATGGATTTTATGTGTTAAAGGATCAAATATCTCATATGATTTATGATCACGAAAAGAAGCAATGAAAACACAGTTACTAATGTTTGCATCAAATTCTCTCCTATCTTTTTTGGAACATGAGAAAATGCTTTACTTCCAAATATTCATAAATGACTTTATTTTGGCTTATAAATATAAATAGCATCAGAGGGATTTTTATCAACTAAACATTTAGTTGGACTTCTATTATTCAAATAAACAACAGTACTAACAACTTCAACCTAAAAATCATTGGCAAGGTTTTTACCTTTCAACATGCTTGGTGAACATTCCACTAAGGTTCAATTCTTTATTTTTAGATACTCCATTTTGATGTGGAGTATGTGGCACTATGCACTATTGTACAATTCCATGGGCTTTGCAATACTTGAAAAATGCACCTGATGTATATTCTCTCCCTTGATCTAATCAGAGGATCTTGACATATTTTCGTCTTTATTTCTCAACAAAATTTTTAATCTCTTTAAGATATTAAAATACATCAATTTTATTTCTCATTAAATAAACCTATTTATATCTTTTACGAGCATGGATAAAGATCAAAAAATAGTATCATTCACCTAATGATCTTGTTTGAATAGGCCCACATATATTTGTATAGATAAGTTCAAGGATACCCCTTTTTATTCTATATGTATTAGTAGGGAACTCGTCTCTAATGAACACCCTTCACATCCACAATATTCATTTTTAAGCAATGGAAGTCCCTCTACCATTTTTTAATTTTTATGTAGTAACAAATCATGATCATTAAGGTATGCGCCAAAGAGCTTATTTTTCATGGTTGTAGATGTCAATGCTTGATCACTTTTTATTGTGATATCAAGCTTATATAAGTCTCCAATTCTTGAATATATTGTAATAACCTTAAAGTGATCCTGTATATATTTTACCATACAATGTGACTTTACAAATTCTACATTCAATCCCAATATTTTATGGTAGAAACAGAGATTAGGTTCTTCTTAATGCCAGGCACATACATCACATTATGATTTTTTTTAATAAAACCATTTGGTAATGTTACAAAAGCATCACCATATCCATTAATTTGGTATGAATGATCATCCCCATATATACATTTGCACCAGTTTTGGTTTCATTAAAATTTTCAAAACCAATGCTTGTTACAAGACACATGGATGGAGGCTCTAGAATCAACAAACCATGCATTTGAATCATCTGTTTTAGTAGACAGTGAAACATATGAAATAAACAATCTAATATTTTTGAAATCATCATTTGTTGGTTCTCCTCTATCTACAAAATGACCAACGTGCCTTCTCTTTATATGTTTGGATTAATGTCATCATTCACAGTAATATCTAGATTAATGTCCAAACTTTCTCTTATACCATATTAATGTTTTTCGTTACACCAAAAACCACATGCATTAGTAATAATTACTCCAACACCCCCCTCAAATGTTACTAGGGGAATTGAACTTGGGTCATGTCTCTAATACCAAAATAGATTTGTATAAGCACTATTGTCTTCTATGTATGATCAAGCCACACATACTTCATGATCCACTTCCCCAAGCCTTAAGAAGGTCAGTCCCAACTTGGTTCTTCCAATTCTAATGGGAATATTCATTCAACTAGATGACTGCTTCTTGCATTAGGATAATAATAATTTTTACAATGGTTACTATTGAGAGTATGAAGAGTATGCAAGGAATTGTTCTCTGCAACAGTACGAACAACAACCAGTGACAACTATTCACACATGTTGTGAAATCCCTACTCTTGAATAGTACCTTTGAACCTCAATAAAGCCCCAAAAATTTATCTGCAATTTAGTCGCTAGCCTTTTTAATTCAATGCAGATTATTTATGGCTTAGCACAATTCTTGGGAGATCTATCTTAGACAAGCGACAAGTCATGATTAACTTATGTCATGGAAAATATATTCAAATTCCAACTTGGAGCTCTTAAGGCACAATTTGCATCTCATAACTGCTACTTGTATTATGATGTTTATAAATTTTTCAATGCTAACACTATCGCCACCACTAAGGGCAGGTAAAAAATTCTTATGCTGCATTCAATTTGTAGACTTCCTTTATTTTTCCACAACCTTGGCTTCACAATAGATACACAAATGTGTATTCATGCCACTCAATGTATCACAGGTTTTTGGTTCAAATTGCAACAGGTCACAATGGACAACACACCACTCATTGTTGCTACCATTATCAAGGCTCCTTCTTCCTCCTAGTCACACACTTTACACTTGGTTGGACAACCATAAGGGGACACATAATGGACACCATAATAGTCTCTCATTGAACATGCCTCCTTTACTAGGAAGCATGCCACATAGGGACACACCACTCATGAACAAGTTTGGAAGCCTCATAAACTAACATTTCCTTGCTGCAACAATTGTACATACATTAGGTCAACACCACTTCAATATGTAGAGAAGGTATGTGCTACTTAACACAAATTCCCAAGACTCAACCATGTCATAGGATTTCATGCCTCTCTAGCCAAGCTCTAATACCAAGATAGAAAATATGGAAAACAAAGTGATGGGAAGATGAGAGATGCAACTCTCATTGGTGGCAAATCTCAGACCAGGGATTGTGTTCACTCATTTAGCCAAAAAGTAAATATGCATATAGAATTAAAATTACAAAGTAGTTGAGTAGTTTAAACAAACTCCTCATAAATAGGATCTAAAACCTAATTAGAACACACAATCCCAACAAGACAATAATCACTCATAACAAAATCCTAATAATGAATCATTCTATAACTTTCTCCATTATTCTCATAGAATAAATGAACACATGAATGGAGAAGTGTAGGGAAAGAAGACAGTAACAAAACCATGAAACAACAAGACTATGAATGAAGTAATGCAACGAAAAAAGACAATATGGAACATATAAGTGACACAGAAAATGAACTTTCCATATATGATGTTCCACATAAGTGTCTTTTATTATTCTGTAACCTTTAGATGATTGAACTAAAGTGGTCTTCTCTTAATGGTTATATTACTTTTTATCTCGTACATGTTTTTGGTTTTGAATAATTCTCATGTTTTTGGATCTTAATTTCACTCTATATCATGGAAGATTAGGCATTTGAATGTGGGTGACAATAGGATATTGATCATATTTTTGTTTCTTAAATGATTGGGATAATTAAATAGTGTTCAAAATAGTATTTTTCCTTAATGTTTCAGTTATATATATATAAAATTAAATTAAATATTATTATTAAATATGAAATAAAGATTTAAAAGTAAATGTTGATGAGAGAAAAGAGAAAATAAAGTATAAAAGGTTGAACAAAAATAATAAGGCACACATCTGCATTCAACTTAAACAAGAACCAACATTATTTCCATATAAGAGCATCTATCATGTTACTAACAACTTTCTTACAGAATGAATGAAAGAAAGAGCCCACACAATATCAAGTAGAAGGTAAACACTAATTAGTAATTTGTGATCATAAATTCGAGAGAGGATTGAAAAAATACAACTAAGAGGGTAAATATTAGAGCAACAATAATCTAACAAAATATTTTCCTAATGATTCAAAATAGTTGAAAAGCGAATCCAAGAAAAAGACTGTTTTAATTCCAAATTGAAGAAGAAAACCATATTTGCATTCCATGTTTTCCTTATAATTTGATAATAACTCATCACATAATAAAATCAAATGCAAATCAAAACTATTTCCACACAAAGAAAGAACCACTATTGAAAACCATTAAACTAGGGAAATTCAAGTCAAACACCTTTTTCAACTAATCCGAATTGGATCATTACATTGTTTTTCATCCATCTCTATACATTTGGAGTGGAAAAAGTGGAAGAATTGGCTCACAGGACCGTTTTTACCGGCGGAGCCCAGTTTGGCGAAATGGGGCTGAAATCTTTTGTGAGCGTTTTGATGCATCAAATGACATTTTTGGGGGGTAAAAATTTTCCTTTATAATTTGTCACCTTTTCATGTTATTCTACACACAGAGACCTTTTGAACGGCGCAAAAAGCACGTCAATCTTAGTTCGCATGCAAAAGTTATGCCACTCAGAAGTTGACCTTCCTGTTTTCAAACCTATAGTTTGGGCGGATACCACGCCAGCCCCCATTATTCATGAAAAAGGGGTTAGCCACATGTTTGTGATGTAAAAGACTCTAGAAGGGTCTATTTTGTAACTCTAGTTAAGAGTTGATGTAGTCAAACTTAACCACTAGTAGGTTATCGAGTTATGTTATAACCGGGCCATTAGGAGGAAGAGGCATTCCATTCTTTCGAGAGAATTTTGTTCCTTAATTGAGCAAATATAGTGAGGTGAGATAGGAGATAGAGCGCATAGAGAGGATCTGTGCACTGTAGCATCCCACGGGCCACATGCATTACTTCTTTGTACCCGTAGCCATATTTCCAGACAGAGAAAGAGAGTGAAGCGACCTCACCCTCCAGCTCGGTTTTCTACCGAAAGGGTTTCCCAGAGAGGATATCTTGTGTGTTGTGTGTGTGTATGCTTATTTTGTCATTCTCTACTTTTCTGCATAATTTCCATTCTCATGCATGCACTAATTACAGTTAAATCCACATATCTTAAAGTTTAATAAATTGTAATACTGTAGAATTGTCAGAGTTTGAATACAATATTATTAGACCTGTTGTGACGAACTATCCAGTGGAATATCCACGACAATTTATGGATCATCAACATAGAAAAATAAGGTTAGGAATATTGAAAATTGTTTATAGTAAATACCCAACAAATAGACAATGGCAACATTGCAAAGAAGTAAATGATTATCAACAACATCCTCACCCTCCTAGTTGCAAGAGCCTACATAGCACCCACTAGAGGGATAACACCAAGGATAATTGATGTTAACCTAGAATGAATAATAACTATACATAAGCATCCATGAACCATTCCAAAGAGCACAACACTAACTAAACCACCAAAATCATCCTCACCTCCCATAGAATGTCAAGTTTCAGGGAACGATGCTAATGAGTAGAGTGGTGGTGAATGAAACAATAGCCACTTATAAGCACTACTGATTATGCCAAAGAGAACAAAATTGGATGTACATAACAATCCAATAAATAGTCAATTCCAACAATGTGATCACCCCCTTACAAAATCTTGAGTAGAGCGACAATATTGATGAGTACATACTACACTAATTGAAATGAATAATAAATATTGCAAGGATCCCATGGATTACTCAGTAAAGGGACAACATTGATGAGCAAGGGCTACATTGGCTAAAATTAATGATATTTTTTCCAAAAATATTATAAAACAATGAACAAAGGAACAATATTAATAAGGGCCAATATTAACTAGAATCAACATAAATCTTGTAAAGAACAAGAAAGAGCTTTGTAGCTTATTTAGACAACAATAACCAAGGCTCACAATGGCCACAAATATGAGAAAGGGGAAAGTATGAAAAAGGAGAATGACATGTCTTCATTTAATCATTTTTATTCAATGGAAACATCCCCTGGACAATGGAGAAATAAAGTCTTTTCACTTATCTTTCTTTATTAAATTTCTATAATAAAATAAAATAATAATAATTTTGATTGTTTTTTCAATTTTATAGAAAAAAAATTTAAAAATAATAATACCTATATTAATTTTAAATAAATCAAATAGACAATATTATAAAATCATTTCTCATTAACACTTTTTCATTACAAAGTTATTATAATATTTATATCAAACCAAATGTAATATCATATCTATTATACTAATAATAATAATAGAATATTAAATATAATATTAAGTGATGACATCTCTCCCATACTTGGTTGTAAAATAATTAATTAATTTGATTTATGGAAGTGTTTCAATAATGGAATAAATTAAAAATTAATCTAACCTTATTCAATTTTTATGAATTACAAGCTAATTGAGTTTCATTTTATTACAAATATTTTGAAAGTTAGATTCCATATTATTACAAATATTTTGAAAATTACATTCCATGTCTTTATACCTGGAAAGAAAGATGTTTTTCATTCTCTATGCCAGCTTTACTAAAAAAAAATTATAGTTTTGTTCCAAGGCATTTTAAATATTACTCATACATTGTTTTATTATAATGTTTACATATTTTTTCCAAAATTTTGTAACATTTTTTCTTAAGTTGATATTTTAATTTGCATTTAATAATTTTTATTTAATAATTAGATTGTTTTTAACAATATTTTTTAACTTAATTATGATATTGTTTTTAACCATGTTTATAAATGGGAGATAGTCTTTCCCTCTTTCCCAATTGTTGGACCATGAAAACATCTTTAATCCAACCACTTCGGAGTAACTTTAACAATATGTGAACAATCAGAAAAAGCCTGACTTTTCATGATAATTAGATTATATTTTCACATTAAATACAAAATAATGCAGGATATTTTTAATAGAAAGAATATATATATATCACACTTAATTTTAAATTTATTTATTATAACTTTTTATTAAAAAAAAAATTCAATTTTTTTTCCCAATCAATTTTTTTAATGAAAAGAAGGATAATTTTTTTATGAGAAATAAAATTTTATAATTTTATAATTATTTAAAAACTAAATTAAATTTTTTATAATTTAATAATTATTTTTTAGTCATATATTATAACTTAATTTAATTTAATTTATATCTAGTAAAATCTTCAATCCTTAAGCAGTTATTCCTAAGATTTCACTTTCAATTTCTAATTTTTTTTTTTTCCCTCCCAAAAAACTATAACATTTTCATTAATAAGAAATATTATAGATGGTTGAATATCTGATTCAAATTACAGAAGAAATAGCCATGTTGAAAATATCCCTAATGCCAATCAATTTCTAACGAATTGACAACATTAAACACTCAAACTAAAAGCCAGCACGAACTAATCGAACCGACAAATAACCTAGATCCAGCGTATTCATATAACAACAGCCAACTACTCAAACTAAAGCTAACGGAACAATACTCTTAACGAATACTAATTCCAGCATATTCGTATAGTGCGTGCTTCCCCTCCACCCCACGAGAGAAATAATGTTTCATGTAATCCGCATGAATGAAATTCCTGAACAAGCATGGATGAGTTTCATCAATGAGTTCCGGAGCTGGACCGATCTCCGCACCGAATTCAGGACCATAAAACACCGCAATCGATAGCCTATCCCTGCAACGGTCGGTCATCACTCGATGCTCTACGCTCTTGTATCTTCCATTACTCATTACCTACAAAATCAGTCACATATTATTGATTCAAACTTTCGTGAAACAAAATCAGGATAAGAGGCAAATCAATCTGTAAGGATCACAAGTTTACCTCTATCAAGTTTCCAACGTTGATGACCAGAGCATAAGGAATTGGTTGCACAGGTATCCATTGGTCATCCTTGCGAACATTTAATCCTACCACTTCATCATCCTGCAACAAGAGTGTAATGCCAGTCATGTCTGCATGTGGGCTCAGCCCAAAAACACGATCTGGCATGGGGCACTGAGGATAGTAATTCATTCTCATTCTTTGGTATGCCTCTCCAAATTTATTCTCAAAGAAATCAAGCTTCAACTGTAATGTCTCTGCAATTAAACTCAATAGCTTCCCAGCAAGCCTTTTAATTTCGGTGTTGTATGAATCCGCAATTTCCCTGCCAATTAGCAGCCCACACTACCATCAGTAAAACACCAGCATTCCCGAATTGCACCACGTACAAATTCGCCAAAGGAATTGTGCAAAACCAAAAACACAAGTCGATGTAATAGTGGGTGAAACTGGCCTTATAGTTTATATGGGTATTATGGACTCATGAGTATCCGTATCAGTATTGCCATATCGGATAGGTAAGTGAATATGCACCCTCAAAGGTTGTAATTAGTTACTGATCATATAGACTATGCAGAGATGCAGAGATGGAAACAGTGAGATTGAAATTTGTATCAAGGGAGAAAGAGAGAAAAAGAGAATTTGTTAGTGAATAGAAACAGATATTTCCAACCCAACTAAAAATGGATTGAAGTTATATCCAAATCATTTTTATTTTCAATTATTAAATTTTAAAATCTAAATTAATTTTATAATTTAACAGAGAAGTGTGAAATTAAGTTTAAGATAGATTGATTATTTTAATTATCTCAATTATATTTAAAAGTATCAACTGATTAACCTATCTTTATAAAATGATAAACAAAGTATAATAATAAAAAAACAAATTTCTAACTAATTAAAAATTATTGTAAAATAATGAACCTAACACAAAAATAGTTGTTAATGTATTGAATTGTACCTGAAATCAGTGGGTTGAAGTGGCCACACATTCAAATCTCTAAGTTTGGAAGGAAAAAGTGTGAAACCCAACAAGTCACCCCAATCTAGCTTCTGGTCTTCAGACACGACAAACCTCTGGCCATAGCCTTCAAGGTCTCCTGGCTTCACTGCGTACTTTTGTTTCTCTTCCGAAGGAAGCTGGAAGAACTCCCTTCCAACTCTTTTAATACCATCTATTAAGGACTTTGGAATACCATGATTCACAACCTACAAAACATCCACCCTAATAAATTTATTTATTTATTTGCAAACATTTGATGACACCAAGAAATAATGAATCACTAAAATGATACCTGGAAGAATCCCCATTCTTCACAAGCCTGAGCAAGCTTCTGAATCTCTCCTTCTCTGTGCAATCCTTCTGAAAGCTTGGCCATGTCAATGATGGCGATGTCCAGGTGATGATCAAATATTGAAGTTGGTGCTGGTATTTCATCGTCTCTTCTCATATACCTTTCTGGTATTGTTTCCTGCAGCTTCTTCGCAAGTTCTTGAACGCTCTCGACCGTAAGAAAAGACTTACCCCGACTGGGAAGGTTGCTGTGAGCCATTCTTTCAAACACTCAGCAAACACCCAATGAAACTTTAAGTCAGGGCCTCAGGCAAGCAGAGAATATATGATTGAATGTTGAAACTATGAGATTATTGTACATATTTATAGTGTTGGTAAGAAGGAATTCAATAAGAATTAAAACTGTCTCTCATGCAAGGCATCCAAGTTTAAATACCTAAAACGTGATTTTTAGTCTAGTGGAACATATGTATAGTTAAATACTGATAGGTTCATTGTCAAACATCTATCAATATTTACGTACAAAACAATCCCATCTCAAAGACATATTTATTCATATTTTTACACAAAATATATACAAAATTTTAAATATTAAACTTCAATAATAATTTGTGTATATTACTTTTACTTCAATTCTAAAATATATATTAATGTAATTATATAAATTATTTTATATTAGATTTTAAAAAATATGAAAATTAATTAAATTATAATTTTATTTCAAATTAATATATGAGTTAAATATATTAAAAAACATTTGATAAGATTTTTAGTCATGAAGATACACTTTCATTTTATGGTAATAATTCTTAATCTTTAATATTTTAGATATTTATTGGAGGTTAAATTCTTACCATTTTCTTAATAATTATTGATAATTAAATTAAAATTTCAAAAAATCTATTCTAAAATAAACATATATGTAGACAACTCAATCGCATCAAAGATTTAAATAAAAAGCCTACATAGTGAACATGTGATGATAAGCAACTCAAATTACTGGTTTCTTTAAATAAATATTCACTTAAAATTCTAATATTTACAACACTAACAACAAAAAGCGTAATCTCATTAATTATAAATTCTAATTTTTAAAGTGTCTAAAAATAATAAAACTTATCATCTAAATAATAAATTAATTGATCATTTATATTATTTAATAATTTATTTATTATCGGAATATCATAATAACGATATTTTATTTATAAATTAATTAATAATTTTTTTATAAATAAAATATAAATTAAACTTAATTAATAAATCAAATTTTACAAATCAAATTTTTAAAAGGTGAATGGTAACATTATCTATAAAAACAAAACAACAACTTAACAAACCAGAGCATGAAACAATGAGCACATGAAATGAAAGAAGTAATACGTGGACCCGAACCACCATGAAGCAAAGAGCATACGGGAAAAGAAGACAAAATATAGTGAAGGCTATGGAACAGTCATGTAGGTGATACGGAAATTTGAATATTTTTGTGTGGTATTCAATAAAATGATTTCTATTATTTTGTAATTCATTTTCTTGAATCTATTATTTTGTAATTGGATAAAATCACAAGAATATAAAATGTTTATGAGATCTCGTATATTATTCGTAAAATCATATAATTACATAAAGTGTATAAAGTGTTTATGGGATGTAATAAATTTCTAAACTAAAAAACAAAACAATTTATTATTTGTAAAATCATACAATTACATCAAGTAAGATTTAATAATTTTTAAAATAAGAAAATGATTGTTGATAAAATATCTTAACAACCAAATCAATTAAAAAACTAAATCTTATCTATTTAATAATGTAAGGGTTGTTTCCAAATTTCCCTTTTAATGTTTACATTATTATATAAATCACAAATTACAATATAGAGAACAATATAACTTATTTTTGTCTCACTGGTTTTCATCATCATTCACATCCACTCTAGAATCTCACAAACATTGCTCTTTCTTCACCACCACATCTTCGAGCTCTCACTTGACCTTCATTTAAAACATAATTGTCTCTGACCATCATTGACGAACTTTGAAAGATCGACAATATTGACATATCGGCTTATCGAGGCTTCTGCGATAAAAGTTATCGAGTAATGAACCATCCAATAGACCAACCACCATTTGTCAGATATTTTTCTTTTGGTTATCCACCATTGCCAAGAGGATGGTCAGGATATTGAATCTGTTCAAAATTTGATTAAACAACTTGATTTGTCTTGTACACATAGATCTCATAAAAATAACCTGTAACTGATGCTCTTGAAACCTAGAAACTGAATACATCAATTTCATTGTTGTATATATATGTACAATTTACATCATTTCTTAATACATTTGAATTCATTTTCCTATGGACCAACCACCATCTGTCGGATATTTTTCTTTCAGTTATCCGTTAGTTGCTAGGAGGGTGGTCTGGATACCGAATGTGTTCAAAAGTTAATCAAACAACTTGACCTATCTCGAACACATGGATCTCATAAAAATTACTTGTAACTCATGTTCTTGAAGCCCGAAGCACAACAAGACCCATCAACATATAACATACTTGCATAATTATATTAGCGATATGTTCTTTCGGCATCGAAGAACATTGCGAAATACTAATTTGAACTATGTTATTATGTTCAATTATAGGTTTTGCACTTTCACTTATCTTACAACATGACATATGATAATTTTGATCACACTACGGCATAACTTAATTAAATGAATAAAAGAGATTCGCTAAACTCTTGTTGACCAATGAAAAATGTATCACTTGAGCTTCACTGTGTGATACTGTGTTATTAGTCTATTAACTCGAGAACATGTGGTCAATTCCAGCAACATGTAGTTGGATCTTGCAGTAGTTGTAACTTCAATGTTGAGCGATATCATCACCTCGATTCCATTAATATTCATGCATATTGAAAGGGAATCGATTGCAATTTTTACATCATTAAAATGTCCTGTGAAGAGAATCAACACTCTGAAATACCAAATAGCATTACATTGAAATTTGCACACAGCTTGATAAAGGGGCATAGACCTTCACTAGATTCCAAGCATTGAATGAAGTAAGTATGATCGAAGATTGGCCCATCGTCTATGCTGGAAAGATAACTCAAATTGATCCTCTCCAGATGTAGATCTATTGATCGATGCTGCAGATGACCATGAAGGCAGGTCAATGCTAATTCCATATCGATGTAGCTACAAAAAAAAAGTCATCTTCATTCTGCACACGCACAATGTTCCTACACGCATGCTCGGTATAGCCACCCACTGGAGACAAAGTCCTCTTTGATGCTTCCAACTGCCTATGTTAGTTAATGCTGCTAGTGGCACCTAAAACTACAAATCATAGAAGTGGAAGATCATGTTCTAGGACAGAAAGGGCTTCTCAACGTAACGATTTGCAAAATTACAAGATCACACTTTGAATTTCCCTTTCTGTAGAAGATCATGTACTAGGCAATCCACAAGTGAAGGGCACTAGCACAATGAACACAACTAAAAAGAAAAACAAATCAACAGTGCATACAACGAATTCCTTTTAAACTTGTTATTATAAAGAATTAATGAAATAAGCCATAGTGTACTGGCTTGAAGGAACCTACTCCGAGTTAATTCAGGAATTGGATAAAATAAATTCAGGCCACCATAGAGAAAGAACTCCCTGACATAGTGGTGAGCTTCATCTGTTATTTTTGTCTTCTCCTCACAATCACACTCGACAAGACAAACCAAAAAGAAATATCAAATTCAACATAGCAACAATTGGAAAGCATTCTCGTACACTAACTACCCTATGTATAGAATATCAAATCTGAAATATCTTTCATCTTCCTGAGCCCTCCCATGAGGGAGTCAAACTCATACCTTCTCTAATACCAAAAATGAATTTTGAGAAGCACACATGGTGCACATATTTCTCACAAAACAATTCATATATTCTTTGTCAAATCACACAATTACATCAAGTATATAAAGTGCTTATGTGATCCAACAATTTCTAAACTAAGAGATTGATTGTTGAGAAAAAATCTCAAAAACCAAACCAATCAACCAACCAAATCTTACCTATTTACAAATGTAAGTGTTGTTTCCAAGCTTTTGGGTATTCAATATAAAAACTAAGGATAATTAAGGGCATCCTATGAGTCATAAGATGATATTTTTTTATATTGGAAGTACTAACATGGAATCGCTTCTTGGTGGTGGGTAATTTATCATTTTCCCATTCAAATATATTTTAGATCTTGAATATAAATGTTGGAATAAGGAATTACTAAGAGGGGGGGTGAATCAGTAGCAGTGAGGTTCTTAAAACTTTAAGTATAAGTCTTTAATTATTTTCACTACTGTCACTTACTTGTGATAGAATTCATTCACAATATAAATAAATAGCAAGATAAGGAATTCACATGTACATACAATCCCTCACATGAGCATCATACACATATTGACATAGATATTTTTACGTGGAAACCCAAAGGGAGAAAACCACCAATATGTTTGGTGTTATTATGTAAATTAAGCACCTACTTAATTACATCAATTTGTTTGTGAGCACCCACTCACAGGAGGCACCAACCCCCTTAAGAAAGAAAACCACTACTTACCAAGAGGAACCAACCTATTATGAATGCAGGCAACTACCTGCTCTAGCCATTGCTCTACTTTTCATACAATTTTCAAGCTGAAAACAGTGGCAAATTCATTTACATAGAAAGACAAATCTGGTTTGCTCCAGTACTAGTTCCTTTCCTTCAGCTCCCCAATTCTCCTTCGAACTATGCACTCTATTTCTCAACCAGATCAGGCCTCGATCCTATGATATACCTTCTCTTAGTGACGCTTAGCTCAGTCACACACCCACAACACTACACTTTGTAACTCTCCACAATTATGTATTCCCCACTTGCATAACTACTCTTCGTTTTTTTATTCCTGTGTTGCGCTATGACCGATGATGTCCATGTACCCAATAGTGTGCTACAACATGGTATGGTTTGTTGTTGCTCAATCAGGTTGCTTGCACACTTCAACATGGATTCCCATTCTGTTGTAACTTGTGTTATCAGTCACCATAGCTAATTTAATGCATAGGATGAACTTCTGAGTGATTCCCTATGCTAAGAATTAATTCTCAGTAAAATTGTGCACTCCAGAGAGGTGTTCCATGCTTACAAAATGATCCCAGTGAACGATTTGTACCTCAAGCATGGTTTTCTTGTTTCAAGTCAATCTCTTCTTCACCCAATCATCTTTTTCATTTAATTCTTCCTGGCATGCAAGAAAGATCGGGGAAAGCTAGTTTCGTTTGAGCCAGGCCCATTAAATTTTCTCTACAAACTAAGGTCCTCGTTGCCTTGTCTATGTTCTCTGCAATTTCCATTAATACTAGCACCAACTCTGATCCTTTTCCACATTTAATGAAGTCACCAATAACACAGGAAGACCATCCGAAAGTAATTCTTGGGCATGCCTTTCAATTTTGATCAGGAGGTCGTACATCGACCCAATGTGCCTGCTTGTGTGCTCATATTAGCCTCGACCCCTGACTTTCCCGTAGGCATGACTAGGAACATTTTCCACTTTTTGGGGTTTATTTTATTCATTCAACGCCGACAACAGAGTACACAGGAAAAAATTCACAAAATAAACCCTATGTGAAAACTTTGAGGTTCTACGACACATCAATGTGTGTCATGTTGACATCATCTAGGCCACATGGCTACTTTTGTAGGGTGACATGTGTCACCTAAATTTGGGCCACTAGCCATCTAAAAATGCCAAAATTGTCGGCCACGTGTCCTTTGTACTTCCACGTCACGCTAACGTCATATGCCATGTTTCTTGTACTATGTCCCACACAAGTCAGGGGTCGGGAGTCAGAGCTTCATTATTCCTCATAAACTTTGTTGCCCTGCCCGACCTCCGATCGGTTCGACTACCGACTAACGACTTGGAGCTGGTCCCACATAGGTCGAGGGTCGAGGCTTCATTTTCCTATTGACTCTACTATGTAGCCTCACCTTCGACTAACCCAACTCACCTAAGGCCCAACCTTAGTTCAAAATCTCTCTAAGTCCTGAGCGAATGAGATTTTCTGTATACCAACTTCAATTGACTATAACTCCTAATCTAGAAGGCATTTTCTAGAGTCCAACATACCATTGGAAAGTTCTTCCATAGCACTATCTAACTATCCCATTACCAAGAGCATATGAACTAAACACACGGGGCATAAATACCTCCAAAGTTTGGGACTCCCTGACCATCATAGTCATATTTTTATGGCTTCTTCAGTAAGCCAGCTACTGTGATGATTCTCTACAAAATACTACAACAACCATGATTCATTCAGTGTGATTTTTATACTGATAATCGAATCAAAGTTGAATCAAAGTTAATATTGAATATGAAACCAAATTTCCATGGTGAAAAAAAAACATGTTCTCACTCCTTCAAAATTCATGATCAGAAAATGGATATGTTTTATAATAGAAAATTTGTTCCAATACCTACAATTTGAAATGCTAATTGATTGATATACGATCCTCTGAAATGATGACTAAGAATTTTCAAAGAAAATGCATATTTTATATTAGGCCAAGTACATAATTTCATCTTCTTTACGCTTAAGTTCAAACTTCAAAACATAAAAGCCTAAAGAGTGGGAATCATTCCCATATAAATATTCATTCAATAAAGGGTTCACTGATGTAACTTGGTCAGGCTCTCTTCGGGTGGTAATTTGTTGGGCCCTCTTAAGTTTGGCTTATATTGGAGATTTTGTAAAGTGAATATCTAATTAAAATTAGATGTAGATGGAACCCACCATAAGGAAATAAGCACATAAATGAAGTAATGCAAAGTGAACATACCTAAGAAGTAAATAAAAAAATATATGGAAGACAAAGTGAGATGAGAGATACAACTCTCAAGTGAGGCGAGGCTCAGCCTAGAGACCCCTACCCTCACATTTTCATTTATTAAGTCAAAAAATAATTACATATATAGAATTAAAAAGTAGTTAAGTAGGTTGAAAAAAATCATAAATAGGATTTAAAACCTAATTACAACACACAATCCAAACAAGACAATAATCACTCATAACAAAATATAAATAATGAACCATTCTAAAACATTCTCCATTATTCTCACACTCCTCCTTAATGCAGGAATGTGTTTTGTACCACACCTAACAAATTCGTACATATCTCTAACTTTGCCTCTCCAAGAGGATTTGTAAATATGGAAATTACATTTTCATTAGTATTACAATAAGCTAAATCAATTTCCTTAGACTACTTCTTTTTCCTAACAAAATGATAATGAGTCTCAATGTGTTTTGATCTTGCATGGTACATATGATTGTTGGCTAGTTTGATGGAGCTTTGATTATCACACTTGATATTCGTTGGAATTTTCTATTCTTATCCCACATCTTCAAGAACTCGCCTCAACTAAACTTCTTCACAAGTAGTACTACTCAAAGCTTTATATTCAACTTCATTTGATGGCAAATAAATAATTGATTGTTTCTTGTTGCTCCATGTGATGATCCTAGATCTGAGGTTAAATGCATATCCTAAAGTTGATCTTTGATCATTAGGATATTTGACCCAATATAAATCAAAATAACCTATCAAATCAACATAAAAAATATTAGTATATTTAATTCCAAAATTAATACTCCCTTTTAGATATTGAAGGACTCTTTTAACTACTTTCTAATGGCTTTCAAGGGACTTGTCCATGAAATGACTAAGAATGCTAATTGAATATGATATTTCTAGCTTGGTTTTTGTGAGATAATTTATAATTACCACCGAGTGGTGATATAGTGTACCATCCACCTCTCTTATCCCATCATCATTGTAGAGTTTCGCATTAATGGTATTCACAATGCCTTACAATAATCCATTTGAAACCTTTTTAGCGGCTCTATTGTATATTTTCTTTGTGTGACCAGTGTTTGGTCAACATCTCTTCATGTTTCAAGACCTAAGCAATAATGAAATTCACAAATGTCTTTCATTTTAAAAACCCATGACAGATTTATTTTAACTTCATCAATCAACTTAAATGAAATTCATAAAAATATCATCAGCGTGTAGGGAAAAGAAAGCAATATAACAAGACCTTGGCTCTTACTTCAACCCATATCAAGTTTCTTTAATTTACAAACAAGATGCTCTTGACCGTTCTTTATGAATCCTTCTCACTAAACTAGATATATTTCGTTTAGACCCCCATTTAGAAAAATAGACTTAGCATATAGCTAATATAATTTCCATATATATTTGTAGCTAATGCAATTGTTAATCTAGTTGTATTTAACTTAGATATAGGTACATTAAAGGTTTCATCACAAGCATGCCCTCTTTTTGTGAGTAACATTTAGCAACCAATCTAGCTTTATATTTATCTACACTACCATCAACATTAAATTTGGGTCTAAACAACCATTTTGATCCTATGGCTACTTTATTTTTAGGAAATTAAGTTAATTCCCAAGTATATTTTTTCATTATGGACTCATATTCTTCCTTCGTTGCATCTCTCCATTCTTTTTACTCATTAGCTTGTTCAAAATCCAAAGGTTTTATGCAATTCATTACTTTAGTCATTAAGGCATAATATTTAAATATTATAGTGGTTGAGTTTGACATGATGAGCTCCTTGGTTCCTCATTGCTTTCATCTCTGCTCTTGTTTTGTGGTGAATCATCTCCTTTTCTTGGTGCATTGTGGTTGCTTTAGGTGTCCATATCATTGGATTCTTGCTCCTATTTCTATTCATGTTTATCATATGATTCTTCCTTAACATTATCATAATCATTAGGAATATTCCATACATCATAATTACCATTCTTATGGCCTTCATCTACATGGTCATCAAACAACACATCTCTACCTGCAAGACCTTATCATGAGGGCTTCACTGGGGAGAAATACCACACCACATGCGTTCATATTGGGGGATATATATTGAGAAAAAAATGACATAATATATTGAGCATATAATAGGGGTTGAAAGGATTTTTATATTGGTGGGTATAAAAAATGAAGGTCCAAGGTAATGAAAAATATTAAAGGGTATAAAAAATATTAATGAAAAAATGGATACATACAATATCTAGTAAATGTAGGGGTTTTTTAAATAAGGAAGATGTATTGGTTTCGTATAGATAAGGGGTTAAATAATGTGATGTTTAGATGTATTTTCCATTATGTGGTCATATTAAGGGATCATTTAGTATGCCACGAATGCACATAATATGTCAGAGGTACATTGAGTGAAGCTCCTATGGACTTTATGTGTTGAGGGATCAAATATCTCATATAATTTATGATCAGGAAAAGAAGCAATGAAAACACAATTACTAGTATTTGAGTCAAATTCTCTCCTATCTTTTTTGGAACATGAGAAAATTCTTTACTTCCAAATATTCATAAATGACTTTATTTTGGTTTATAAATATAAATAGCGCCAGAGGGATTTTTATGAACTAAACATTTAGTTGGACTTATATTATTCAAATAAGCAATAGTACTAACAACTTCAACCTAAAAATCATTGGCAAGGTTTTTACCTTTCAACATGCTTGGTGCACATTCCACTAAGGTTCAATTCTTTATTTTTAGATACTCCTTTTTGATGTGGAGTATGTGGCACTGTGTACTATTGTACAATTCCATTGGCTTTGCAATAATTGAAAAATTCACCTCATGTATATTCTCTCCCTTGATCTAATCAGAGGATCTTGACGTATTTTCATCTTTATTTATCAACCAAATTTTTAAACTCTTTAAGATATTAAAATACATCAATTTTATTTCTCATTAAATAAACCCACTTTTATCTTTTACAAACACAGATAAAGATCAAAAAATGGTATCCTCCGCCTAATGATTTTGTTTGCATAGGCCCACATATATTTGTATAGATAAGTTCAAGGATACCCCTTTTTATTCAATATGTATTAGTAGGGAACTCCTTTCTAATGCACACCCTTCACATCCACAATATTCATTCTTAAGCAATGGAAGTCCCTCTACCATTTTTTAATTTTTATGTAGTAACAAATCATGATCATTAAGGTGGTCATAGATTTTGTGCCAAAGAGCTTATTTTTCATGGTTGTGGATGTCAATGCTTGATCACTTTTGATTGTGATATCAAGCTTATATAAGTCTCCAATTCTTGAATATATTGTAATAACCTCAGCGTGATCCTACATATATTTTACCATACAATGTGACTTTACAAATTCTACCTTCAATCCCGATATTTTATGGTAGAAACTGAGATTAGGTTCTTCTTAATGCCAGGAACACACATCACATTATGATTTTTTTTAATACAACGATTTGATAATGTTACAAAAACATCACCATATCCATTAATTTGGTATGAATGATCATCCCCGTATATACATTTGCACCTTTTTTGTTTTCATTAAAAATTTCAAAACCAATGCCGATTACAAGACATATGGATGGAGGCTGTGGAATCAACAAACCATGCATTTGAATCATCTGTTTTAGTAGACAATGAAACATATGAAATAAACAATCTAATATTTTTGAAGTCATCATTCATTGGTTCTCCTCAATCTACAAAATGACCAACGTGCCTTCTCTTTATATGTTGGACTAATGTCATCATTCATGGTAATATCTAGATTAATGTCCAAACTTTCTCTTATACCATATGAAAAAAAAATTGTTACACCAAAAACCACATGCATTAGTAATAATTACTCCAACACCCCCCTCAAATGTTACTAGGGGAATCGAACTTGGGCCATGTCTCTGATACCAAAATAGATTTGTATAAGCACTATTGTCTTCTATGTAGGATCAAGCCACACATACTTCATGATCCACTTCCCCAAGCCTTAAGAAGGTCAGTCCCAGTGTGGTTCTCCCAATTCTAATGGGAAGATTCATTCAACTAACAAGGGTAGATTCATTCAACTAGATGACTGCTTCTTGCATTAGGATAATCATAATTTTTACAATGGTTACTATTGAGAGTATGAAGAATATGCAAGGAATTGTTCTCTGCAACAATGGGAACAAAAATCAGTGACAACTATTCACACATGTTGTGAAAGTCCTACTCTTAAATAGTACCTTTGAACCTCAATAAAGCCCCAAAAATTTATCTGCAATTTAGTCACTAGCCTTGTTAATTCAATGCAGATTATTTATGGCTTAGCACAATGATGGGGAGATCTATCTTAGACAAGCTACAAGTCATGCCTAACTTATGTCATAGAAAATATATTCAAATTCCAACTTGGAGCTCTTGAAGCAAAATTCGCATCTCATAACTGCTACTTGTATTATGATGTTTATAAATTTTTCAATGCTAACACTATCGCCACCACCAGGGGCAGGTAAAAAATTCTTACACTGCATTCAATTTGTAGACTTCCTTTATTTTTCCACAACCTTGGCTTCATAATAGCTACGCAAATGTGTATTCATGCCACTCAATGTATCAGAGGTTTTTGGTTCAAATTGCAACAGGTCACAATGAGCAACACACCACTCATTGTTGCTACCATTATCAAGGCTCCTTCTTCCTCTTACTCACACACTTTACACTTGGTTGGAGAACCATAAGGGGACACATAATGCACACCACAATAGTCTCTCATTGAACATGCCTCCTTTACTAGGAAGCATGCCACAGAGGGACACACCACTCATGAACAAGTTTGGAAACCTCATAAACTAACATTTCCTTGTTGCAACAATAGTACATACCTAAGGTCAACGCCACTTCAATATGTAGAGAAGGTCTGTGCTACTTAACACAAATTCTCAAGACTCAACCATGCCATACGATTTCATGCCTCTCTAACCAAGCTCTAATACCAAGATAGAAAATATGGAAAACAAATTGATGGGAAGATGAGAGATGCAACTCTCAGGGGAGGCAAGGCTCAGACTAGAGATTCATAGCCAAAAAGTAAATACGCATATAGAATTAAAATTACAAAGTAGTTGAGTAGTTTAAACAAACTCCTCATAAATAGGATCTAAAACCTAATTAGAACACACAATCCCAACAAGACAATAGTCACTCATAACAAAATCCTAATAATGAATCATTCTAGAACCTTTGCCATTATTCTCATAGAAGAAATGAACAACACATGAATGGAGTAGTGTACGGAAAGAAGATAGTATCAAAACCATGAAACAACAAAAATATGAATGAAGTAATGCAACAAGAAAAGACAATATGGAACATATAGGTGACACAGAAAATGGACTTTCCATATATGATGTTCCACATAAGTGTCTTTTATTATTTTGTAACCTTTATATGATTGAAATAAAGTGTCCTTCTCTTAATGGGTAGATTACTTTTTATCTCGTATATTTTTTTGGTTTTGAATAATTCCCATGTTTTTGGATCTTAATTTCACTCTATATCATGGAAGATTAGGCATTTGAATGTGGGTGACAATAGGATATTTATCTTATTTTTATTTCTTAAGTGATTGGGATAATTAAATAGTGTTCAAAATAGTATTTTTCCTTTATGTTTCAGTTATATAAATTTTGGTTAAATTAAATATTATTATTAAAGATGAAATAAAGAGTTAAAAATAAATTTTAATGAGAAAAGAGAGAAAATAAAGTATAAAAAGGTGCAAGAGCCCACACAATATCAAGTAGAAGGTAAACACTAATTAGTAATTTGTGATCATAAATTCAAGAGGGCATTGAAAAAATACAACTAAGAGGGTAAAAATTAGATCAACAATAATCTAATAAAATATTTTCCTAATGATTCAAAATAGCTGAAAAGTGAATGCAAGAAAAAGACCTTTTTAATTCCAAACTGAACAAGAAACCCATATTTTCATTCCATGTTTTCCTTTTATTTTGATAATAACTCATCACATAATAAAATCAAATGCAACTCAAAACTATTTCCACGCAAAGAAAGAACCACTACTAACAACCATTAAACTAGGGAAATTCAAGTCAAACACCTTTTTCAACTAATCCGAATTGGATAATTATATTGTTTTTCATCCATTGTGATGCATTTGGAGCGGAAAAATTGGAAGAATCAACTCACGGAACCGTTTTACCAGCAGGGCCCAGTTTGGCGAAACGGGGTCTAAAATCTTTCGTGAGCGTTTTGATGCATCAAATGACATTTTTGGGGGGTAAAAATTTTCCTTTATAATTCTTCACATTTTCGTGTTATTCTACACATAGAGACCTTTCCAATGGCGCAAGAAACATGTCAATCTTAGTTCATATGCAAAATTTATGCCACTCAGAAGTTGAACTTCCTATTTTCACACCTATAGTTCGGGAGGATGTCGCGTCAACCCCCATTATTCATGAAAAATGGGTTAGCCACATGTTTGTGATGTAAAAGACTCTAGAAGGGTCTATTTTGTAGCTCTAGTTAAGATTTGATGTAGTCAAACTTAACCGCTAGTAGGTTATCTATTTGTGTTATAACCGAGCCACTAGGAGGAAGAGGCATTCCATTCTTTCAGAGACTTTTGTTTCGTAATTGAGCAAAGATAGTGGGGTGAGTTAGGAGGTAGAGGACATAGAGAGGATCTGTGCACTGTAGCATCCCATGGGCCACATGCATTACTTCTTTGTACCTGCAGCCATATTTCCAGACAGAGAAAGAGAGTGAAGCGACCTCACCTTCCAGCTGGTTTTTCTTTTGAAAGAGTTGCCCAGAGAGCATATCTTGTGTGTTGTGTGTGTGTATGATTATTTTGTCATTCTCTACTTTTCTGCATAATTTCCATTCTCATGCATGCACTAATTATAGTTAAATCCCCATATCTTAAAGTTTAATAAATTGTAATACTGTAGAATTGTCAGAGTTTTAATATAATATTATTAGACATGTTGTGACAAACTGTCCAGTGGAATATCCATGATAGTTTATGGATCATCAACATAGAAAAATAAGGTTAGGAATATTGAAAATTGTTTATAGTCAATACCCAAGAAATAGACAATGGCAACACTGCAAAGCAATAAGCGATTATCAACAACATCCTCACCCTCCTAGTCGCAAGAGCCTACATAGCACCCACTAGAGGGATAACACCAAGGATAATTGATGTTAACCTAGAATGAATAATAACTATACATAAGCATCCATGAACCACTCCAAAGAGCACAACACTATCTAAACCACCAAAATAATCCTCACCTCCCATAGAATGTCAAGTTTCGGGGGACGATGCTAATGAATAGGGTGATGGTGAATGAAACAATAGCCACTTATAAGCACTACCGGTTATGCCAAAGAGAACAAAATTGGATGTACAAAACAATCCAATAAATAGTCAATTCCAACAATGCGATCACCCTCTTACAAAATGTTGAGTAGAGGGACAATATTGATGAGTACATACTACACTAATTGAAATGAATAATAAATATTGCAAGGATCCCATGGAGTACTCAGTAAAGGGACAACATTGATGAGCAAGGGATACATTAGCTAAAATGAATGATATTTTTTCCAAAAATCTTATAAAACAATGAACAAAGGAACAATATTAATGAGGGCCAATATTAACTAGAATCAACATAAATCTTGTAAAGAACAAGAAAGAGCTTTGTAGCTTATTTATACAACAATAACTAAGGCTCACAATGGCCAAAAATATGGAAAAGGGGGAAAGTATGAAAAAGGAGGAGGACATGTCTTCATTTAATAATTTTTATTCAATGGAAACATCTCCTGGACAATGGAGAATTAAAGTCTTTTCACTTATCTTTCTTTATTAAATTTCTATAATAAAATAAAATAATAATAATTTAGATTGTTTTTTCAATTTTATAGAAAAAAATAAAATAATAATACTTATATTAATTTTAAATAAATAAAATAGACAATATTATAAAATCATTTCTAATTAATACTTTTTCATTACAAAGTTATTATAATATTCATATCAAACCAAAATTAATAACAACCCTAATATCATATCTATTATACTAATAATAATAAAATATTAAAAAAAATTAAAACCATTTATTCTTAATTTCAGTCATACACTAACAAAACAATAACAAGTTTTAAAAATATTATCTATCTAGTTGTATATGGTACTAGTTCTATCTAGTACCAGTAGCTTATATTCATTTTACTCAATATATAATTGTATATGATATAGTTTATTTATATTTGATTTTTTCCTTTTTTATTCGATATTTGTAAAATTACAAATAAGATTATATGTTTGAATAATTTTAATTTTATATATAGATTTAATTTAATTTATAGATAAAACATATATTTTTTTTTGGGGATTAGTATGTTGGAAAACTTTTTGAAATATTCAATATATTAAACAATTTATACTTAGGGTTTTTAAAAATTTCCCTTAAATTTTAGTTAAAATTAACCAAAAAAAATATCTTTAAAAAAATCATTTCATCTATATATTAAACTACACTTATATATAATTTGCAATTTTAATATTTATTCATTTTACATAAATTTAATTATATATACATATATTTTTTAATAAAAAAAAAATTGTTTTAAGTAAAAATACTATATAAATATTGTGTATCATATATGATATATATTTTTTCTATCTGGGTTGATGTTTATACATTTTTATAATTTTAAATTGTTTATTTTGAAAATTGTCTTAAAGTAAGTAAACATAGACATGTTAATTGTACATATTTTAACTTCTGCCAATATACACACCTACTATTATATATATCACATTTTTCACATGGGGAAATGAAAGTATATATAAAATAGATAAGCTTCCACCTTCTTCACATTTATCTTACTAAATTCTATTTTCCTCTATCTTACTAAACTCTATAAAAGTGAAAATAGGAATTAAAGTACATAATGGACATAGACATGTTAATTGTACATACTTTAACTTCTATCAATATATGCACCTACTCCTATCTATATACACATTTTTCACATGAGGATATGAACCTATATATAGAATAGGTAAGCTTCCACCTTCTTCATCTCTATCTTACTAAACTCAATAAAAGTGAAAACATGAATGAATTGTACATATTTTATCATTAATTGCATAATACAATTTTCTTTTATATTTTTATTATAATTTTATAATAAAAATAAAATAAAAGTATATATATATATATCTATATATATATATATATATATATATATATATATATATATATATATATATTATCATTATCATTAATTATATTGAGAAGCTTGAGGTTAAGAGATTAGTTATATATATATTATCATTATCATTAATTATATTGAGAAGCTTGAGGTTAAGAGACAAACTAATCTAGAAAAACAAGAGGAAGCTTTTTCTCATATAAGAGAAACTAGAGGTCTTTTCCATAAGTACATAGCAACTTAATAGGAAAAATCATTAAGAGATCCAAGAGCAGAGAGACATATTGGCCACAAAAGGAGCTACCTTGAGAGCCAAGCTCTGCCTTACTAGTGCTCTCAAGGGTCTTCCTTGACCACTGGGCAAGGCTTGTAGTTGTCTGCATCATTGAGAAGGAGGTGCCGCGTGGAATTCGGTTGGCAGGATGATGTTGGTTGTGTTGATTGCCATAGGAAGGGTGAGACACCCTGGTTGGTAGAGAGGCCCAAGCCAGCTGGAGTAGTCTTTGAGTCACCTCGAGTCTATGGACGCCTTAGCGAAGGGTTATGGAGCCTATCATGTTGAGCGTCATCCTAAACTGGAGAGAGAGAAGGAGTTTCATCCATTTTATCAGTTGAAGGAGACATAGTGCCCTGGAGTTGCACATCCAAGAGGTTAGAAATTCAGTAGTAGGAAACTTTGGCACGGTGGAAATGGAATTCCATCTCGAGCACGTTGCCCTCTAGTAGCACATTGATTTCCTCCTAGTCCTTGACGTGGCATTCAAGGAGATATGCACTGCCCAGAGGTGGTTTCCCGCAACCGTTAGCTCTTGAGCTTTCTTATCAACAATAATTTTTCGGTAGCGATGAGGGATGCTACAATTGAAGTGCTCATCACCTTGACCATGCCAGGGTGGGAGAGGAGGTCTTTCCCTTCCCTGACCTCCTCTACGGGGGCGACCTCATTCCCGCACCACATATACACTAGAATCAATCTCAATTCTCGTCACTTGAATTGCTACTTTGACTTCGAGCTACTGTGGAGATGAATTGTGAATACCCCCAGAGTCAAACATTATACCTTTGAGTTCCTCTCACTAGGCGGCAGGGCGAGTGTACCAACTCTTCATACACCATAAATGCAAGGGAGCCACCACCCTCTTGTTCCAAACCCAATACACTATGGAAGGTGTCCCATTGGTGCCATTAAATTCTTGCACCAAGTGAGTTGTAGATGTTATTCATGAGAGCAGTTATTTCATCATATACCTCATTTAACTCCCAAATCCAAAGATTATTACAATATTTAGAAGTCATTCTCTGTTTTTTTTATATGATTCACACATTCACCTTAAAAAATCACTTTCAACCATGAAACATAATCTAAAATATATTGAGAAAATTAAATCCATAATTTCTCAATAGTAAAAATGCTTTTTTTTAATATGATTCACACATTCACCTTAAAAAAATCACTTTCAACCATGAAACATAATCTAAAATATATTAAAAAAATTAAATCCATAATTTCTCAATAGTAAAAATGCTTTAATCACACAAATTTAAGTGAGTAAACCAGCCATTAAAATTATAAAATCACTTGACATTATTATATACTATATACATTTGTATATTAAAAAAATAACATAAAATAATAAAACACTTTACCGAGCACCGTATTAAAAATTTCCACTTTTGAGTTTATCAACTTACAAAATAATAGAAATCATTTTATTGAACACCACACAAAAGAAATCGATTTCCGTATCACCTGCGTGACTGTTCAGTATACTCGTCTTTCTGTGCATCACCTTTTTTTCATGATTCTTCCAACATTTCTCTTTCTCGTCTGCTCTTTGCTCCATGGTGTGCTTCGGCTCCACACATATACTTCATGTGCTCATTATACTTCGGGTCTGTTGAGTTGATGTTTTGTTTTTATAGATAATTTTACCATTTACCGTTTTAGATTTTTTTTTAAATGATTTGTAAAAGTTATTTTCTTAATTCAAATTTAATTTATATTATTTATAAAAAAAATTAAAAATAATATTATTGATAATAAATCTACCCAACAGCTATAACATGATTTGAAAAAAAGTTTTGATTGATAGTGTTAAAAGCATTTTTCTTAATATATATATATATATATATGAGTTTATAATTAATTAGATTGTAATTTTTTATGCAAGTAGTGTTGTAACAGTAAATTTTATTTAAAAAATTGGTAATTTGAGCAGCTTATCATGGTATTGGTATATTTATTTTACAAATTTTTTATCTAAATTTTAGATGTAATTAACATGATTATTTAGATATTTTGAAATAAATTTTTGATAATTTTAATTTAACTATTAATAATTACTAAATAGAGGTTAGAGATTTAACTTTCATAGAATATCATAAAATTAGTAGTAATGGTATATTAAAGTTTAATATGTATCTCAATACTAGTTATATCATTTCTATCTCTTTAATTAAATTGATTAATTAAAAAAATGTCATAATAGTAGTTATATCATTTCTATCCCTTTAATTAAATTGATTAATTAAAAAATGTCATAAGAACAATGTGCCATAGAAACAAGTGTTATGGTTTTTTGGTCATGTGGTATTAGTAAGCCATGATATTGTTACCAAATTTATTTACATGTTAAAATCCTCATGGTAAAGTAAAAATCAATCTCTATAGTTAAAATTATTGTTAGAGTTTTTTTAATATATATATAACTGAAAATAAATTTATATTTTAGTTGATTTTTATAAAATTACACAATGTAAAATGTATCATAAAATAAGTGTTTTGATCATGTATATTAATATTTATAAATAGATAACTACCCTACCCTAGTTATATTGGTAGATATGTATATTTTGAAATTTTCCTAACTCTACAACCTTAAATTCACATAAAAATGAATTCCTTCCAAACAAAGTTGCACAATATACAAAAAAACTATCACTGCAATTTTGTAAGTAAATAAATTAAATTAAATAATTGACAACTAATATTTGTGGAGCTATAACTCCATTAATAAATACATTTATTAAACATTAATAAATACACTTATTAAATTTTGTACTTAGATAAATTCAATAATTAACCTATATTACATTAGTCATATACTACTAGCTCTACTCAACACGAGCTCTACTCAGTGACAGTCTTATAGCAGCCTTAATGTCCATGCAATAAGTACTAGCCTTAGTTCCATAGCCTTAGTACATGTAAGCTCCATACAGCCATAGAGAGAGCTCATTCAAAAAGTTGGGCTGCTTACTAACAAACCACCGGCAACTAGCAAGGTAAAACCTTATCCTCCCTTAGTGAATTAATAAAATTATAACTCCACAAAAATTGATAACAGTAAATTATAACTCCACAAAAATTGATAACAGTTAACATTGTGCTGAGATATGCAAAGTCAATTCTTCTAAAAACTCCCATGAAAAACGATGGTCTCAAAAAACCTATTTCCGTAGGTTATTCTCTAATGTCTGCGGGCCCTCTATACGGTCACTCTGGGTACATATCTTTTGGCCATGTCTTAGACGATTGGTCTCCGTCTTTATCTTTCATTAAAGACCACGCAATTCCAGAAAGATACAGCCAACCAATATAGTCCAAAAACGTGGTTTTCTCTTTCTCGTACGGCCCACTCCGAGTCACAAAATTAAGATAAGACTTACCCAATGAGTATGAGTTCTCTCTCTTTCTTTATGAGTTCTATATTTCTTCTGCAATGGATAATTTCTTAAAAGTTAAAATATATTTATATTTAAATATAAGTTTGTTATCTTTGATTTTATTAAAGAATTTAATGAGTTTTAATGTATAATTTCTTAAAAGTTAAAATATATATATTTTAAATATAAATCTGTCATCTTTGATTAGATAAAAATCACACTTGAATTGAAAAAGGAGTTATAGCTCACATGTGAGTACTGCACCTGGAGACTGCACTCAAAACAAAGAGAACTCTCTCCGTACACTCTACTTACATCAAATGAACAATTACATCATTAAGTACATTACTAGAATTCAGGAAGTTGCAACCAAACTCATAAACACTAAGAACAAATCCTAAACTAAGGAGATACGTTACAACTTGTGTAACCATTTCTCCATTAAAACAAAATAATATTAATTATTTTCAACTCCCCCCCTTAATGGAGAAATGATCATCTTGGACTCCTAGCATCCCTCTAAACAATTCAAACTTTACACACCCAAGAGGCTTAGTAAAAATATCAGCCATGTTATCACAAGTTTTGCAATATTCAACACATATCTCTTTCGACTGTTGTTTCTCTCGAATAAAATGAACCTGAGTATCGATATGCTTGGTATTTTTATGAAACACTGGATCGTATGCAAGCTTGATGGTACTCTGGTTATCGGTTTTGATAATAGTTGATCCTTTCTGCTCTTCTCCTGCATCGTTGAGAAGTCTTCTCAACCAGATAGCTTCACATGTGGCTGCACACAATGCTTGGTATACAGCTTCACATGAAGATAGAGCTACAGTGTGTTGCTTTTTGCTGCTCCATGCTATGACCCCGAATCCAATGTTGAATGCGTAACCTGTGATATATCTTCGATCATCCAAGTTCCCTGCCCAATCGGAATCTGAAAAACCTGCTAGAATAACATTAGAAGTGTCAGTGTACAAAATGCCATAATTACTAGTACCACTAAGATACCTCAACACACTTTTTGTTGCGACCCAGTGACTTTCGAGTGGTTTTGACATGAACTGGCTCAACACACTAACAAAATATGCCAAATCTGGTCTAGTTGTAGTCAAATATATCAAACTGCCAACTAGCTGTTTGTACATGGTAGCATTCACCTCTTTAGTACCGTCGTCACTACTCAACTTTAAGTTCTGCTGTAATGGCTTTGCTGTTGATCTGCACTGCTCCATTCTGAACCTTTCCAGCAAGCTTCTGGCATACTTCCCTTGAGTGAGAAAAGTTTGTCCAAAGTCTTTCCATACCTCCAATCCTAAGCAATAATGAAGATTTCCGAGATCTTTCATTTCAAACACTTGTGACATCTGTTGTTTGATTTCTTTGATCAGATTGTTAGCATTACCTGTTATAATTATATCATCTACATACAAAGAAATCAAAATAATTTGCCTCTGTTTATTAAACTTGGTATACAGATTTGGATCATTCAAGCTCCTATGAAAGCCATGCTGAACAAAAAATGAGTCAATTTTCTCATACCACAACCTGGGTGCCTGTTTTAAACCATAAAGTGCCTTTTTCAATTTACACACAAGATGTTCCTGCCCCTTTTTCACAAAACCTTCAGGCTGTACTAAATAAATTTCTTCCTTCAAGTCACCATTCAGAAATGCAGACTTAACATCTAGCTGGTGTAGCTGCCATTTGTGTTTTGTTGCTAAGGAAATTAGCATTCTAATGGTGTTTAATTTGGCTACAGGAGCAAAGGTGTCATCGAAATCTATTCCCTCTTGCTGTGAGTAACCCTTTGCTACTAGTCTAGCTTTAAGTTTCTCTATACTCCCATCTGCATTTATTTTTGGTTTATACAGCCATTTACATCCTATGGGGGTTTTACCTTCAGGCAATTCAACCAAATCCCAAGTATGGTTTCTGTTTATTGATTCTATTTCCTCATACATTGCAGCCCTCCATGCATCAGATTTACTTGCTTCCTCATAATTTGCAGGTTCTACAATGTTTAAAATCTTTGACATTAATGCATAGCCTTTCAATTTAGAAGATAATCGAGTCTTCCTACCTAATCTCCTTGGTAGGGGACTTACCTCAATTGTGTCTATTTCAGTCTTTTCTGGGCTTGCATCATCATTGATTACATTGTATGTTACTTCTTCTTCTTGCTTCTCCTCCTACTCTTCATCTTCCTCAATGTTTTCTTCCAATAGCAATGGAATGTGCCAATCACTGTTAGAGTCATTCTTTTCTTCTTCAACCTGTTCATGAAATGTGACATCTCTGCTTGCAAAAACCTTATGAGTCACAGGATTAAATAACTTATATGCCTTAAACTCAATGCCATATCCAACAAATATACATTTCAGGGCTTTAGGATCTAACTTCTTCCTATCTGCCTTAGGTATATGAGCATAAGCTTTTGACCCAAATATTCTTAAGTGACTAACTGTTGGTTTGAATCCAAACAATGCTTCAAAATGGGTTTTGAAGCCTAGACATTTAGTAGGACTCCTATTCTTTAAATACACAGCAGTGTTAATAGCTTCTGCCCAAAGACCATTTGATAGACCCTTACCTTGAAGCATGCTCCTTGCGCACTGCACAAGGGTTCTGTTCTTCCGTTCTACCACTCCATTCTGCTGTGGAGTGTGAGGCACTGTAAACTGTTTCACAATCCCATGATGCTTGCAGAAATTCATGAACTCTCCCAACCTGTATTCTCCCCCTTGATCTGAGCGGAGAATTTTTATCCTTTTTCCTGTCTGATTTTCTACCATGGATTTAAACTCTTTAAAATACTGAAAGGCTTGACTCTTTTTACTCAGAAAGTATATCCATGAAAATCTAGTGTAATCATCTGTAAATAAGAGAAAGTAATATGCTCCTCCTAATGACCTAGTTTGCATGGGTCTGCAAATGTCTGTATGCACCAGTTCTAAAATATCTCTTTCCTTTCTATTAACATGCGAAGAGAACTCTTCTCTATGCATTTTCCCTAATGCACATCCATCACAATCCAGCTTAACATTATGGAAAACAGGGAGTCCATCGACCATACCTTTTCTCTGAAGTACGATGAGGTCTTGCAGATTAAGATGGTCGAATCTTTGATGCCAGAGATTTTCAGCTATCGATCCAGCTGCAACCATTGCTTGCTGTGGCATACTCTTCACATCTAGTCTGTACAGGCTCCCCACGCGCACTCCTGTTGCAATTGTCTCCATTTGGCTATCCTTAATGACATAGTTAGTCTTGAATAATTGAACTTGCATGTCTTGATCAATAATCATTGAGACAGAGACCAATTTTTTCTTAATTCCTGGAACATACAATACATTTTTAAGGTGTCTAATGTCTCCGCTAGGTAATTTTACAGGAATGTCACCATATCCTTTGATCTAATGTCCACTATCATCTCCTAAATAGATTTTCAACCCACATGAAGTTTCTTCAAGAAATTCAAACCAATCCTTCTTACCAATCATATGTGAGGATGCGCCCGAGTCAACATACCATATGTCGTCCTCATCTCCCTTTGAAACTGAAAGAGCACAATCGACTTTAAACAGTCGAAGTTCGATGCTATGTTCCTCTTCTTCCTTAACAAAATAACCCTTATGTTTTCTCTGTTTGTTTCTTCCTTCGTCTACCTGCCTCTTATAACAATCTTTAATCTGATGACCAAGTTTTCCACAGTAAAAACATTTCTTGCTAGGAAAATTATTATCAGACGTACCTTTAAACGGTCTCTTCTGAAATGTGTTGGCTCCTTTATGCTGCTGCTGTTGCGGCTGTTGATGCTGCTTCCCTCTATATTGTCTTCTTTTTGCCATCAGAGCAAGGTCATTGCTTTGAGTTTTCAAATTTTGTCGTCGCTCGTCTTCCTATAGCAGGATCCCTGTCAATTCTTCAAATGCAGGGGCTTTCTCCCTTGCTGACATCCCTGTGATAAACGTCTGGTATTCATAAATCATTCTGTTCAACGTGAGCGTGACCAAATCAGAATCGGAAACTTTCTCTCCGATAGCTCCCAATCTGTCACTCAGGTCTTTGACTCTAGCAATGAATCTAGCAATGGACTCATTCTCCTCCATCTTTAATGCAAACAGCTTGCCTTTGAGTGACAAGACACGGTTTGTATTCTGCGTTTCGTATAGGTTTTTGATCAGTTGTCCAAATATCAGTGGTTGATTTACAGTCTCTAATATGTGGGATAACATTGTCCTTGACGGAAATCTTCAATATAACCTTTGCTTTTGTCTCCCTTTTATCCCAATCTTGTTCTTGTGTAGTTGTTCCTGATCTCAGCTCATTTCCTGTAACGATCGACCACGCATTTGCACTTTCAAGTAAAGTTTGTATCTTGAATTTCCAGTTGGAGAAATTCGATCCATCGAGATTGCCAGACTCGTGGAGATATGATTCTATACTATTATTCATATTGGATTGTTAAAATTTCTGATCCTCTGATGAATAAGTCTATCCAACTGAACACTTCAATGAGCCACCATCGGGCAAGTCCAATCTGCTGCCACCAAACAGATCAGGAACTCCAATGCGCCACCACCGGGCAACAAAATAACCCTTGTGTTTTCTCTGTTTGTTTCTTCCTTCGTCTACCTGCCTCTTATAACAATCTTTAATCTAATGACCAAGTTTTCCACAGTAAAAACATTTCTTGCTGGGAAAATTATTATCAGACGTACCTTTAAACGGTCTCTTCTGAAATGTGTTGGCTCCTTTATGCTGTTGCTGCTGCGGCTGTTGATGCTGCTTCCCTCTATACTGTCTTCTTTTTGCCATCAGAGCAAGGTCATTGCTTTGAGTTTTCAAATTTTGTCGTCGCTCTTCTTCCTATAGCAAGATCCCTGTCAATTCTTCAAATGCAGGGGCTTTCTCCCTTGCTGACATCCCTGTGATAAACGTCTGGTATTCATCAATCATTCTGTTCAACGTGAGCGTGACCAAATCGGAATCGGAAACTTTCTCTCCGATAGCTCCCAATCTGTCACTCAGGTCTTTGACTCTAGCAATGAATCTAGCAACGGACTCATTCTCCTCCATCTTTAATGCAAACAGCTTGCCTTTGAGTGACAAGACACGGTTTGTATTCTGCGTTTCATATAGGTTTTTGATCAGTCGTCCAAATATCAGCGATTGATTTACAGTCTCTAATATGTGGGATAACATTGTCCTTGACGGAAATCTTCAATATAACCTTTGCATTTGTCTCCCTTTTATCCCAATCTTGTTCTTGTGTAGCTGTTCCTAATTTCAGCTCATTTCCTGTAACGATCGACCACGCATTTGCACTTTCAAGTAAAGTTTGTATCTTGAATTTCCAGTTGGAGAAATTTGATCCATCGAGTTTTCCAGACTCGTGGAGATATGATTCTATACTATTATTAATATTGGATTGTTAAAATTTCTGATCCTCTAATGAATAAGTCTATCCAACTGAACACTTCAATGAGCCACCATCGGGCAAGTCCAATCTGCTGCCACCGAACAGATAAAAAAAAACTCCAATGCGCCACCACTGGGCAAGTCCGATCTACTGCCACCGAACAGATCAAAGAACTTCAATGTGCCACCACTGGGCAAGTCCGATCTACTGCCACCGAACAGATAAAAAAAAAACTCCAATGCGCCACCACCGGGCAAGTCCGATCTACTGCCGCCGAGCAGATCTGAAATTTCCACGTGCCACCACCGGGCAAGACCGATTTGCAAAAAATTGCAGATTTTTCAAAGAGAAAGAGGTTGGCGCTTCTCGACGGCTAAGGATCTGCGCCAGAAAAAAAAATCGACATTTACGAAATTGGCACGATTAATCCTTTATTTTCCGCGCCAATAGCACTTTCTGGCGTGCTAGCGCGATTATCACCCTCAAAACCGCGCCAAGTGGCGCGACTGTTACTTAGTAAACCGCGCCAGCTCCTGCTTCTGCTAAAAAATGGCGTGACTGTTCGCGACAAATCTGCGCCAACCCTTTCTTCTGCTCAAAGATGATCAGTCATCTCAGACCTATGCTTCAGGTGTTACTACAGGTCATCTGATTCTACAAATGCTTCTATTTACTCCACCGCCACTACAGTTCTGTAATCAATGATGCATCCTAAAAAAAAATTAAGGTTGTCCCTACTCTGAGCTCTGATACCAAGATAAAAATCAAACTTGAATTGAAAAAGAAGGAGTTACAGCTCACAGGTGAGTACTACACCAGGAGACTGCACTCAAAACAAAAAGAACTCTCTCCATACACTCTAGTTACATTAAATGAGCAATTACATCATTAAGTACATTACTAGAACTCAGGAAGTTGCAACCAAACTCCTAAACTCTAGAAACAAATCCTAAACTAAAGAGATACGTTACAACTTATGTAACCATTTCTCTATTAATACAAAATAATATTAATTATTTTCAACTTGATTTTATTAAAAATTTTAATTTTTTGAAATAATCCTCTCCACACAAAATCTTATGACCAGATTTAATAACTTTTCGTTAAGAGAATCCAGCAAAAATTATTAAACAAAAAAATTGTAAGCTTATTAAAGTATTCTAAACCGTTTGTTTAATTTTAATAATAATAACTACTCTTCTTGTGTGGTGTTTATCGTGCCATGTTCATTATCTTACTATGATTGTTAATTAGTTGGAAGATTGTTTTGTAGTTATTGTGCGATGTTCATTATTTTATAATAATTGTTAATTACTTCGTTTCATACAAGATACAAGGCTGGTTTTGCAGGTAATGAGTTATTGAAGATACAAGAGCGTAGACAGTAATGACAGATCGTTGCAGGGATAGGCTATCGATTGCAGTGTTTTATGGTCCTGAATTCGAAGCAGAGATAGGTCCAGCTTCGGAACTTATCCATGAAACTCATCCATGCTTGTTCAAGAATTTCATTCATGCAGATTACATGAAACATTACTTCTCTCGTGGGGTGGAGGAGAAGCATGCACTATACGAATAAATTAGATCCATTTTAATTTAACAATTACTAAGTGTTATGATGTATCAGTACAAATTATTAGAGTGAAAAGAGATACTATTTCTCTTAACTGAACTTAAAATGAATTTAAGGTGGTTTAAAACTTAAAATACTAAATTTAAGAATATTAATTTTTTTAATCAATTTTATTTATGATTTTCACAATACAATAACATCATTTTTCTAAATGTAAATTAAAAGAAAATATATTTATTATTGTTGTTGTTATTATTATAATATTGTATAGAAATAAAAATTAGATAATTAACAAATTAATTTCATTTTTATTAATAATTTTAAAAAATAAATAGTTTCAAATTAAGTTCATTTTTATTGATAAAAGTACCTTTACTAAATCTTCCAAACAATTAAAATATGCATTATCACTTTAATAGTTTATGAAAAATTACTCTAACATTATTTATTTTGATGTTATGTATATATTTAAATTTATAAAAATAAGGTCCATTTTAATCATGGATTTAGCAAGAGGGATCAAATATTTTGAGGTGCAAAGTGTTAGAAGCTTGAGCAATTTTGAAAATCTCCTCGGCCACTTCGATTGTTTAGACTACACAACTTGCAATTTCAACAAACACCTAGATTGTTTAGACTACACAACTTGCAATTTCAACAAGCACTTGGATTGTTTAGACTAGACAACTTCCAATTTCAACAAATCTTTGGTGGATTTCATACAAAAAAATATATCTAAAAGGAGGCAAAATGTAGAATAATAAGACTACTTGAAATATTTTAAGTATAAAAATTATTTTTATGAAAAAGTGACTAGAATGTAGAATAATGAAACTACTTGAAATGTTTTAACTATAACATTTTCTATAATATATGCATACTTTTTTGTTTAATCTCTAATACAGATTTTTTTTGTTTAATCTCTCTCACACACACATATTTGACATTGAAATATTTTATTTAACATAGGCATTAAAATATTTCATCTATAACTCACATTCAATTTTATTCTATCACTAATGAGATAAATTCATTCAATTTTTTTACTCTCAATTTTTTAGCATTGAAATATTTTATTATGATCAATAAAAATATATAATTCATGTGAAATAAATTAATTAGTATAGATATTTTATTTAATTATTATATTAAAATATTTTTAAGAAATATAATAATTATACATCTTTATCATAGTCAAAACTGAAAATATAATGTTTTTTTAACTTTTAGTTACTTTATCTCTCTAAAGTTAAATGAAAACCATGTTACTTCACATGGACATGGAAATGTTTTATATATATAGAGAATGAGAGTGAAATACTTTTACCACATCTCCTTTAAATCAAACATGTATACTCATTTTTTATAGCCTATATTGTTTTTATATTCATAGAATATTTTATTTTTATTTTAAAAGGGACAAGTCTCGACCACAGGGATGGAACCACACTTTTCTCTCAAACAATAAATTGAAAAATTAAATTAAACTAGCATAGATCCTTCTTAAGTACGGATCAAATTTGTTCAAGTGAAAACTTCTTTAGAGTACAAAATACCATGTCTATTTTTTAATTGTTTAAATTGTATTTTTGAAAACTATGTGAAGTATATATATGACCAAACAAACGCTTTAACCATAATATATATATATATATATATATATATATATATATATATATATATATATATATATATATAAAATTGAATTTTCGTTTACTATTGCGAGGATGTGGCCATAAATTGTCTACAAATGCTTTGAAAAAACCTTGTAAAAAGTCAGAAACTTTTTGCTTCTAATCAAGACCCAAATGTTTCAAAGAAAATTAAGTTACAAAAATTTCAATGAGCTTTATCGTTACTGCTACTATGTTGCTACTATGTTGTTGGGACAGTGGGGTTGATGAGTGTTCCTGTAATGAGAATAGCTCTAGATTCAAAAGTAACAATAGAGAGTGTTTATAATGATGCTTTAGATTTGGAAATTGTGAATTAGCTTAACCAATATACTAAGAGATTTTGGAGAAGAGTACGCACTAGATTTAAATTTATATAGTTATTTTATTGTTTTCCAACATGTTGGAGACAAATTGGATTATGAAAATGTGATGTGCTAAGAAAAAAAGAGGTTTTCAGATATGCAAAATTTGTTGTTAAGGTTTATACCTTACAAAGATCCATGTTTTTAATGCTTCTCCTTCTTGTATTCGAATATTTCAACAATTTTCTTTTATTTAACATTGTATTTTGTCTTGGCCATAGGAGTGAAGAGAAAGCTTGGACCCTTTGAGTCAAGGTAGAGTTTTCATTGTAATTATATCCTTAAAAATTTATCCATTATTGGTTCTCTTCCCCCAATATCATCTCGGAGCTTCTAATAGGGACTCTTGGAAACATGTTGGTTAAATTTTCCCTTGTTGGAAACACGAATATCACATTTTGGGTTATGGTTGTTGCTTAGAATTATTACCTGTATGACAGTTATCAAGGCTCTTGCTTCATTTTTTTTTTTTTGGTTTTCTCAAGGGTACTCCATCATGAAGACGAGTCCCATTCTTAGGGTTTCAAAACGTAGGGTTTATACCCTTACAAAGAACCTTATTTCCAATGATTCTATGTTAATGCTTTCGGAGTTTTATCACATATATTTTATATGTTTACAATCATTTCTTAGGAGCTTTCAAGGTATAAATTTACACCTAGGCCTACTTTATATTAACTAACGTGATTGCATCACCTAATTAAAACTTTTAGGGCAGGAATTTGTATAGTTCCTAGTTCAAGTGATCAAGATCCCCAAAAGTCCCAAACCGATGTAGAAAAATTAGGTTCAATGCAACTTGTATGGACAAGTTTACCTTCTATTGCATATGAATAATCTTACAATGCACGAGAGTGCTAGTACGATGATCCCTCGGATGGCTTCATCTTGGAGGTGAGTGCTAGATAGTACCAACTAACAAGTAATATTATGATGGGGTGTTGAATTTGTATTAATTTGTGAGGTTAATTATCCGTAGCTTTCTCAATTTGTGATGTTGATATTTGTAGCTTTATTTATTTCCAACTACATGGATGGCTATAAACCAATGAATTACACTGGAAGCCCATGCTTCATATGTTTTTAAAAATTATTATCAAAATATCAATCATAAGGCTCGAACATGTGACTTTGAGGGAGGTGATTATGTTGTTACTCAGTCTCCACGTCCATTTCATATGTTCTCAAAGGATTAACTTAATTAAGTGTACGTAGGCCCTACCATTATTCAATTCCTTTTGAGGATTAATTTTATGACGTGTTTTTTATTTTGTTGTTGCAAATTATGGCAATTGGCAAATTCCTGACACGTTATTAGTTTAGGGTAGAGAAGATTAGTAGTACCTAGTATTATTATAGTGTGGAATCAGGTTGGTCCTTATTTGGTTGTTCTTACAATCTTTACAACTTCTTTGGCTCTAATAATTTTGGATGAAGGAGAATCTATACTTTCATAATTGCTTCAAATTCATGATGTTCTTACAATTTTTACAGCTTCTTTGGCTCTAATAATTTTGGATGAAGGAGAACCCAAACTTCCATAATTGCCTCAAATTCATGCAATCGTAATGATGGGTAATAGTATTACCAAAAATATAGGAAGCTCATTGAATCTCTAACACATCTACAATCCAAAAATTACAAGGACAATCAGTAATGTCAATGTGGAAATTTTTTGAATGATAATCCTTGATCCACCACCTTTTCGTTCGTTATGGACATTCTCTCCTCTTATTGAACGTGGTTGTGAGCCCGACCGCCTCTCATACAGAGCCTCAATGAAATCAAGCACAAAATTAAACTAAAGGCCTAGACCGTCCCAATGTATGACTTTTCTTGACTTACGCCATTTCCTTTGCAACATTTGGTGCAATTTCTAGTATATACCTCCTCCTTCTCCTCCTATTATTATTATTATTGTTATTGAGCTTCTTTCTATTCACAATAAAGGTACATGATCAAATATGTAATGTACACATTCTTTAATTATTATGAAAAGGTAGAGGCTTCTTATGACTATTCCAAACATCGATAAAGTTACCAAGACTCAAAACTGGTTAGATTAAAGATGTTTTATTTTTCTAACCATTGGCAAAGAGTGGAGGACTCCCTTCAACATATAAACATTTTAAACAACAATATCATAATTAAGTTTAAAAGAAATATCGTTAACAATAATATCATAATTAATTTGAAAGGAAAAATGTTAAACAATATACAAACTAACAATTAAAAATAATTTAATTACCAAATAATAATAAGAAATAATCTAATCGCCAAATAAAAATCATTAAGTGCAAGTTAAAATATTAAGAAGATAAAAAAAAGTATGTGAGCTTCATAATAAGGCAATGCATTGGATAAGATCTAGAATGCCGTGAAGTAAAATTATAAAATTTGAAAGAAGGATGAAGTAAAATTATAAAATTTGTAAGAAGGATGGTGTAGAGATGATGAATAAGATCTAGAACGCCTTGAAATAATTTGTAAGAAGGATGTAAGAAGGATGGTGTAGAGATGAGAACATGTTATTTTCAAGGTATAAAGACATGAACTTCATAATAAGGTAGTGCATTAAATAAGATAAAATAAAAAATGAGTGAAAATAAAATTCAAAAATTTGTGAGAAGGATGGTATAGAGATGAGAACATCTCATTTTCAAGATATAAAAGCATGAGATCTAATTTTCAAAATATTTATAATAAAATAAAACTTGACTAGTTTATAATTCTTAAAACTCTAACGATACTAAATTTCATTTTTAATTTATTTAATTATTGAAACACTTACATAAATCAAACTAATTAATTTAAATATACAAGACCAATAACTAGTTTTTCTCTTAGTGGAGGATGATCGTAATGATCATTATTATCATTGAAAACAATAAATATAATAATAATTAAAATATAACATCAGTTAAAAACAATAAGTATAATAATAATTTAAAATATAACATCGCTTACTCAAGTTAATACTTCCTTTCCATATCATGTGTAACATCGCTTACTCAAGTTAATACTTCCTTTCCATATCATGTTAGATATATATAAAAATAATATGTTGATATATTGATGAAGAAGAATTATTGAAGGCACATACACAAATTATTATATATTATAAAAAAATGAAATGAGTTATATAAAAATAGATTTTAGAATACAAAACTTTTATTTATGAAAAAATTGTATAACAAAATTATCACATTCAAATAAAATGATATGTTATTGTTTACGTTCCAGTCCACACACCAATTTATTATTTAAATGATGAAATTTCCTAAAACAAATTTACATAATAGATTATAGTAAATTATGATGCGTCATTGATTTTTAATTTTTTTAATATTAATTTTAGATATATTTAAAATTATTAAAGTTAATAAAGTTCTAAAATTACTGTGCCAAACATTAAGAGTCTTGTGATAATCATTTTTTAATAACTTTTTAAGTGAGGCGTTAAAAAGTTAGGTTGAGAACAAATGATTCAAATGATTGTATTTTAGAATTGTGATATATGTAGAAAAGAAAATGAATTAAAAATATTTTTTCTTTAAAAACGATATATATTTAGAATTTGCATATATAGCTATATAAGTCTATGTACATTCATTGGTGATAAGTATGTGGACTATTTTTTAAAATATCATTGAAGGCTATAATAATAATAAGGAGCTAGAAAAATAAAATTATTTTTATTTATATAGTGTGAAGAATTAGATTCATCAACCCAAATCCATAATAAACTCATGTTAAGTTAATCTCTTCTATTTTTTTTGAATTCACAGTATTGTGCAAAATTATTTTTACATATAGAAAAGAAAATAAATTAAAACAAAGCATGTAAAACTTCCTCTTGTTGACATGTTTCATAAGGAAACATTTAGCATTAAAACTTTATTTTAATGGTAGGGAACCTATTATCCTCTTTTCTGCAGAACTGAGGTCTTAGACCCATATCCTTTGAGAAAGAACACCAAATGATGTCTATAATACCACCTAGAGGTGAAAGACCCCATAGAGGGGCATGTGTCTTGGTTGCAATCCTTTTTCATAACACTTCAAGATGATAAGGTTCTGTTGACATGCTGGAATGTACCGCCAACAACTAGGGGGTCTCCCCAGAGTGAAGTCTGAATTATACCTCACACTGTTTGGGATAGGAACCCCATCTGGTATGTGGGTTCAGTTTCCACCATGAATTTTTTCGCTCTTGGCTATCAAATGAGAAGGTTTCAGGGTCCTTACAAGAGTGAAATTCCCAGACACTGAAACAAAATCAGCCCAAGATTGACAAGCTACAGAAAGAGGTACAACAAATCTTAGCAGCAATAAGAAGGGGTATGCCATGAGAGGGATCAATGAGCCAAAACCCATTCAGACATACATGAACAAGAACATGTCAGGAGTTAATTGAAAACTAGTTCACAATAGATCTTTGACATGGTGAGAAATAAGTAAACACGAATTCAAAAGAAAAACATACATGCAACAACTATGAACCAGTCCATAACATGTTGCATATATGAAAGCAAACATACAAATACAGTGAAAATATTAGACAACCATTATAACCACCAAATCAATGTCAAACATGAAGAACATATTATTAATGTTGTTGCAACTTGCAATTGGTCAAAAACCAACAGTGGAACATGGGTTTCTTATATTACTGCCTAATACAAAACCCTAGCCTCACTACCACTCACTCTAGTAGCTGCCAAGAGTTGAGTACCTCTAGCTCTCAAGCACAAATCAACTATCTAAACCTATGGTGGCCTGGGTGTAGGTGATATAGACAAACGCCCTAATATTGATATAATCTCCTCTAATTCTGGCTGAAACTCTTCTTCTTCCTCCATCAAAATATCAGCCATCTATTTTAGACTAACTGTTCATAAATTCTACTTTTCTAATCACTATCACCACTCTTTTCCCAATAATCGCCCCAACCCTTGTTATCGGGAACAAATTACACAACTGAGGCTTCTCTTCCACTATCAGAGCTGTAATTCCATGGGAATTATGAAATACACTATCGATAGGGCATTTGAATGGAAATAATGTAAATAAGCGTAAATTTCACTATCGGTGCTGTAAACCAAAGAAAATGCGTTAATACGTAAAATACACTGTCGGCGGGGCTTTATTCCAAAGGAATGGAATAACACTATCGGCGGGTTATTTCACGAGAACTGAAACAACACTATCGACACTTTACTGTTAGCACTTCTAATTCTCCTTCCCAATGTGATATCTAACACTGTAGTGTTATCGGTAATTGCAATCGGCAATTCCAATACACCCTCATTAAGCACTTCCCGTTGAGACTTGCAATATGATAACACTCATGGACACGATAAGTTATCAAACCCTCCTCTATAGTATTTCGGCTTCGAACGTCGCACTTCGGACTTCGACGATTCCTAAGATCAGTTCCTCTCCACTATAGTTCTGTGACACGATATTGGTTTCGGATCCGATATCGGTATAAGCCAGGTATAATAAGATTTCAAGTCCGGAACTCCATTCCGGCTAAGGTTTTTCACGGTTTTCCAGTGAAACAGGGCATGCCGGTATAAAGGAAAAGCACTCCAAAGGATTAAATCAAAGTATTAGTTGGAAAAACAAGGCCAAATCACTATTATGAAGACTCAAAAGAAGAACGTTGTTCAAAACCAAATACACGCATAAATACCAATTTTAAACAGATAACTAGGCGTTCATATGCATAAAAAGGGTTTCAGAGACCACAATGTCTCCGGGATCGGCTAATACATAGAGATATCTGCTTCTTTCTTTTGAAATACAACATAAACACACTCGGTAAAAATCCCTTTACAACAGCATCAAACTTACATATGTACTGGTTCGTGTTAACAACCAGTTCCTAAAACAGAGGCTTAATTTATTGCAACTATCAGTTTTGCAAGACATCCTCCTCGAGAACCTCCACTATGCTTAACTAATCCTATCTATTCAACGAGGTATTATCCTCAAGAACCTCCACTATATCTTAACTATTAACATTTATTACAACATGATTTATTCCTAGATTCTATCTCTATGCTAAACTAGAAAAACATGGAAATTGATGGCTAAAGGATCCCACTCCTTTGCTTGTAGATTTTTTTGTATTTTTGGAATAAGTTTGAAGATTTTCCCTCCAAGTCTCATGCTCCTGCATCAGACTCCTGAGGACAAAATTCTTCATGGGCTCCTATCCATGAGCTCTTGCACAGAACTGCCCAACTTCTGTAGCATGCTTTCTATTACCTAATTAGCTTCAACAGTTGGTTGATCCTTCCATTTTACCAAATACTGAAAGTACTCCTGTCCTCTGGTTTTCTTGAACACTTTCTTGTCCAAAATCATTTCTGGTTGTAACTCTTTTGTTGTAGTTAACTGTTTTACCCAGTCAATTTCTTATGTCTCCTGATCTTGTACTGTATCATCTGTAGTTTCACCTTAATACTTGTATAGGTCAGCAACATTTAAAATTGGAGATACTCCAACATCTGGGGGTAATTCAATTTCATATGCATTTGCAGAAAAATTCCTTAGTACCCTGCATGGTCCAATTTTCTTGAACTTTAATTTGTTATACTCCCTCTTTGGAAATCTTTCCTTTCTGGGGTGTGCTAAAACCAAATCTCCAACTTCAAAGTTCACCTCTCTTCTTCTCATGTCTACTCTAGTATTGTACTTGATGTTGCTACCTTGCAGCTAATGTTTCACTTGTTCATGTATTGCTTGCATTTCTGAAGCAAAATCTTCTCCTTCTGCATGTCTCATCTCATCTCTTCCCAAGTTCCTTAACTCAGATACTCCTCTTGGATGCATTCCATAAACTATATGGAATGGACTTTGTCTTGTACTCATGTTAGGTGAGTCATTATATGCATATTCAGCCTGTGCCAACACTTGGTCCCACTGTTTTGGATTTTCTGCAGTAAGACTTCTTAAAAGATTGCCCAAACTCCTGTTCACAACTTCAATCTGTCCATCAATCTGTGGATTATAGGCAGAACTAAAACTCAGTTTAGTTCCCAACTTCTTCCATAATGTCCTCCAGAAATGTCCAAAAAACTTGGAATCCCTGTCTGAGACACTACTTTTAGGCAACCCATGCAATCTTACTATCTCCTTGAAAAACAAATTAGCAATGTGAGTAGCATCACTAGTTTTATAACATGGAATAAAATGTGCCATTTTTGAAAATCTGTCCACTACAACAAAAATTGAATCATTACCCCTTTGAGTCTTTGGTAAGCCCAAAACAAAATCCATACTTACCATATCCCAAGGCCTATCTGGAATTGGTAATGGAACATACAAACCTGTGTTTTGGCTTCTTCCCTTTGCATATTGACAGATTTTACAAGTTTTCACATACTTTTCCACTTCATATCTCATTTTCGGCCAGAAATAAAATCTGTTCAACTGTTCATAAGTATTCTCTATGCAAAAATGTCTTGCAAGTCCTCCACTATGTTTCTCATTGATTAAATTCTCCCTCATAGAATAGTTTGGTATGCACAAATGATTCCTTTTAAACAACAGTCCATCTTGTAAGAAATAATCCAACCATTTACTCCTATCCATCAAAATAGGACTCTTACAAGCTTCAAAGGCCTCTTTAAAATCTGAATCTGTCTCATACAATTCTTTAAGAAAATCAAAACCCAACACTTGAATTTGACTCTCTTGAAGTAATACATTTCTCCTACTTAAGGCATCTGCAAATTTATTTGATTGGCCATTTATGTGCTTCAAGACAAAATGGAAACCTTGAAGATACTCTACCCTTTTAGCATGTTTCTGGCTGTGCTTTGACTATTGCATAATATACTCTAGTGCATGGTTATTTGAATAAAGTATGAACTCCTTTGACATTAGATAATGTCTCCACTTCTTCAATGACTGCACAACTGCGTAGAACTCCTTATCATAAGAAGAATACTTATTTTTGGAATCATTCAGCTTTTCACTAAAATAAGTTATAGGTCTGTCTTCCTGACTTAAAACACCTCCAATAGCTTCTCCACTGGCATCACACTTCACTTGGAAAGGCTTACTAAAATCAAGTAGAACCAAAATAGGCTTTTCAGTGATTTTCTTCTTCAACAACTGAAAATTCTTTTCTGCTTCAACAGTCCATCTAAATGGTTGTTTATCCTTCTTTATGGTCTCAATAATAGGTGCATTGATCTTACTAAAATTCTTTATGAATTTTCTATAAAAACTAGCAAGACCATGGAAACTTCTTACCTCAAAAAAAATTTTTGGGGAAGGCCACTCCATGATTGCCTTGATCTTTTCTGGATCCATCTTCAGCCCTTCAGCCAAAATAACAAAACCCAAGTATACTAGCTCTTCTTTCATGAATGAACACTTATTCAAATTCAACAATAATTTCTTTTGTTGTAGCCTTTGTAAGACATAATTCAAATGTCTTATGTGTTCCTCCTTAGACTTGCTATAAACTAATATATCGTCCAGATATACTATTACAAATTTACCAATAAATTCTTTAAGAACTTCATTCATGAGTCTCATAAACGTACTTGGTGCATTTGACAACCCAAAAGGCATTACTCTCCACTCATACAATCCCTCATTTGTCTTAAAGGCAGTTTTCCACTCATCCCCTTCTCTTATCCTTATCTAATGATACCCACTTTTAAGATCTAGTTTTGAAAAATACTTTGCCCCACTCAAGCAATCCATTAAATCTTCAATCCTAGGTAAAGGAAATTTGTACCTGATTGTGATTTTATTGATGGCTCTTGAATCTGTACACATTCTCTAGCCTCCATCTTTCTTTGGACTCAACACTGTTGGTACTGCACAAGGACTCAAGCTTTCTCTAATCAGCCCTTTGTCAAGCAGTTCCTGCACCTGCTTCCTAACCTCTTCATTTTCTGTAGGAGTCATTCTGTAAGCTTCTTTGTTAGGTAGATTTTCTCTAGGAATCAAATCTATATGATGGTTGATTCTTCTAATGGGTGGAAACTCATTAGGCAAATCATCAACAATGATATCACAATAGTTTTCCAACATTTCTTTAATTTCAATGGGTAAATCAGAAACTTTAGTGGAGGTCATTATTACCCTGGGTTTGCAAATCTCAGCAAAATTTTCCTCATTCTCTTCAATCTGTTGCAAGTATTCCTTTCCTCCTAGTAATAGAGTTTTTGGATCAGCCTTCTTTCTTGATGCATCTTCTTCTTTCATAGGCAACAACGTATGATTGATACCATCTTTACCAAACTTGTAGGTGTTTCTTTTCCCATCATGCATAGCTCCTCTGTCATATTGCCAAGGTCTTCCAAGCAATATGTGACACACATCCATTGGCATCACATCACATACAATTTTGTCCTTATATTTTCCCAACTTCAAGTCCTCTTCACACTGTCCATTCACTAACAGCTGATGTCCCTTTTGTAACCATGACACCTTGTAAGGTGTTGGATGTTTCATTGTCCTCAGCTTCAATTTCTCCACCACTTCTATAGAGACCAAATTATCAGTGCTGCCACTATCAATGATCATAAAACAACATTTCCATGAACCTTACACACTGTTATGAACAAATTCTTTCTTTGTGATGGTTCAACTATCTCCTTTGCTGGCTTGAGCAAGACTTTATTGATTACCAAATATTCTCCTCTCTCTGGTATATTTTCTTCTTTCGCCACTGTTGTTGCTATTGATTCTCCCTCAACTTGAGCAACAATTGCATTCCTCTTATTTGTTCCTGCATTCTCTGGGCACTCAAAAGCTTTGTGTCCCAGTTTGTTACATCTGTAACATCTTACTTCTCTTCCTCTTCCTTTGCCTCCTCTTCCTCTAGAAAAACTCCCTCTGCCACTTGCATCACCATGCTGGGTTGAGTTGCTGCTAGCTCCATCTTTAGGTGCTGTAGATCTTCCTCTACCACCTTGACTTCCCCTTCCTCAAAAGTACCTCTCCCTCTGGCAAACTGCTTCCTCGCGAGTTTTTCTTCAGCTTTCAGTACCATTTGATAAGCTTCCTCTATTGTTTTAGGAGACAATATACTTATCTCATCTTGAATGTCCATCCTAAGGCCATTCACATATCTAGCCACCTTCTCATCTGTATCCTGAGTTTGTCTAGCTCTTATGCTTACCTTATAGAATTCCTCTGTGTATTCTTTTACTGTCATAGACCTCTGTCTAAGATTTTGCATCTGTCTGAACAAGGTTTGCTGATAATTACTTGGTAGAAACTTACCTCTTAGCTTTGCTACCATCCTGCTCCAATTTTTGATAGGTTTCTTGCCAAGTCTCTTTCTTTTTTCCTGCACACCATCCCACCAAAGTGTTGCATGTCCTTTTAGCTTGGTGATAGCAAACTTTACTTTCTTCTCATCTTCTGTTTCTTCATAGTCAAAGAATTTCTCCATGCCATTAATCCAGTCTATTAATTCTTCTGGATTCAATCCTCCTTCATATATTGAAACCTCAGTCTTTGGCCTAGCTGTGGATCTCAACACTGACTGGAAGAATCTCATCTCAGGAGTAACTTCTACAGCTTCCTCCTCTCCTTCAACTTCAACCTCAGGCTCACTAACATCTCCATCATCTATATTTCTCCCTGCTGTTAATGCCTCTAATCTTGCTTGCATCTATTGCACAGCTTCCATCACTTCAACATTTGCAACTGGCCATCCTCTTCTACCATGTCCTCTTCCAACTCTGAAAGCCATATTAACTTTCTTTCTTTTGCTTCTGAGATTCAATTCAGTGTCAAAAGGTTGCTCTGATACCACTAATGGTGGCCTGGGTGCAGGTGATATAGACAAACGCCCTAATCCTGATATAATTTCCTCTAATTCTGGCTGAAACCCTTCTTCTTCCTCCACCGGAGTATCAGTCATCTATTTTAGACCGACTGTTCATAAATTCCCCTTTTTTAATCACTATCACCACTCTTTTCCCAATAATCACCCCAACCCTTGTTATCGGGAACAAATTACACAACCGAGGCTTCTTTTCCACTATCGGAGCTGTAATTCCATGGGAATTACGAAATACACTATCGACAGGGCATTTGAATGGAAATAACACAAATAAGAATAAATTTCACTATCGGTGCTATAAACCAAATAAAATGCGTTAATACTCAAAATACACTGTCGGCGGGGCTTTATTCCAAAGGAATTGAATAACACTATCAGTGCTTTAAATACACTATCGACGGGTTATTTCACGAGAACTGAAACAACGCTATCAACACTTTACTGTCGACACTTCTAATGCTCCTTCCCGATGTGATAACATTGTAATGTTATCAATAATCGCAATCAGCGATTCCAATACACCCTCATTAAGTGCTTCCCATTAAGACTTGCAATACGATAACACTCGTGGACCCGATAAGTTATCAAACCGTCCACTATAGTATTTTGGCTCTGAACATCGCACTTCAGACTTCAGCGATTCCTAAGGTCAGTTCCTCTCCGCTGTAGTTCTACGATGCGATATTGGTTTCGGACCGATATGGGTATAAGCCAAGTATAATAATATTTCAAGTCCGGAACTCCATTCCGGCTAAGGTTTTTCACGGTTTTCCAGTGTAAAACAGAGTTTCCGCCTACGGAACTCAACAATGCATATAAGGGAAACAGGGCATGCCGGTATAAAGGAAAACCACTCCAAAGGCTTAAATCAAAGTATTAGTTGGAAAGACAAGGCCAAATCACTATTATGAAAACTCAAAATAAGAACGTTGCTCGAAACCAAATACACACATAAATACCAGTTTTAAACAGATAACCAGGCGTTCAGATGCATAAAAAGGGTTTCGGAGACAACAATGTCTCCGGGATCGACCAATACACAGAGAGATCTGCTTCTTTCTTTTGCAATACGGCATAAACACACTCGGTCAAAATCCCTATACAACAGCATCAAACTTACATATGCATTGGTTCGTGCTAACAACCAATTCCTAAAACAGAAGCTTAATTTATTGCAACTATCAGTTTTGCGAGACACTCTCCTCGAGAACCTCCACTATGCTTAACTAATCCTATCTATTAAACGAGGTATTCTCCTTGAGAACCTCCACTATAGCTTAACTATTAACATTTATTACAACATGATTTATTCCTAGATTCTATCTCTATGCTAAACTAGAAAAACATGGAAATTGATGGCTAAAGGATCCCACTCCTTTGCTTGTATATTTTTTTGTATTTTGGGAATAAGTTTGAAGATTTTCCCTCCAATTCTCATGCTCTTGCATCAACCTAGCCTCTACTCAAGAGCCAAAATTCTTTTCTCAATGGGGTATGAGGGAACATTTATAGATATGAGGTGATTGTTCACCTACCGTGACCCTTGTCCTCCCCTCATGACTCTTAAACTTCCTCACTTCTCTCTCATGCCTATTGCTTAGTACATGCTCAATTGATCTCAACATAACTGTTGACACCATGATAAGGACATTTATATATTGATAGAAGAGAGGATGTAAGGAAAAAATGGAAGTTTGGAGATACTCTAGGGTTGGCTCTCCTTGCCAACATTGCTGTGAAACCATGGAGACTTACATGAATTGTTGGATTTCCTGACATTGTACCTTTCTTACATCCAATCATCTCTTGATGTTGTGTTCTTGATATCTCCAATGCGTTTTAGGATCCTAAGTGGATCCAACTTCGAATTCATTGAAACCCTAGTCATGTAGCGTTTGTGAAAAACCCTAAATCCCTTCATCTAGGTCGAAATTCTTGCTTTTTCTTATTATCTGCAAGAAAACAAAATGCATTAGCTATATACATATCGGCAGTGAAAGAATAATATCAGAAAGATTAAACAATTGACTCATAATGAAACATCAATTTGGACCCCTATGTGGTCTCTTCCTGCATCACAATACTATCACGATATGTATAAGTATATTATCTGGGTAAGTGGCCTTTGGCATGTCTTTATCAATCATGTTTTATCCATAAACCTACTATTATGCAACCTCATTCCCCTGTAGTGCTAAGAGGCACATATGCTTGTCTCTCTCGACTTGTTTCTTAAATAGCCACGGTACTCCTCGGGAAGTGGATATTCTTTATCTATAACTTCTTCAGTGTCTCCTTCACTAGTTTTGTAGATAACCTATCAATCTTGTGTAGATCTTGTAGTTTTCCTTGTTATCGTATTCTGGTACAACTCCTTTCATGTACATAAGACTTGGCTGCAAGCCCTCTTGGACACCTCTCAAAAACCAAAACTAGGTTTCTATTCAATGGCTCCAATGCTATTAACATACATAAAAGTTCTAACCATATTTTTGTCCACCTCACTATGTTTTCCCAAAACCCATTGATTGGAATGGATCTATCTAAAGTATGTGCCCAAAGTATGGTGAATTTTGGTAAAGGAGAGGCCACTTCTTTGTTTCTAAGGGTTGTAGAACAAAAGGCTAACCCTTCCCTTCCCAAGTAGTAGGTGTGGAGCCATGTACGGGTGTAATTCCCATAGGCTAAGGATGCATTGTGCACTGCTCCAGGAGAACCAATAATCCATGGTGCAAATTTTTAGTACTTATGAAATAAGTGTTGTCAAGACTAATTACATGAGTATGTACTATATGCTCTCTATTTCACTTGATGCAGTGTCTAACATCTACGTTGAGCCTGTCTACTTGGAATTATCCCTTCAATTTTATGCAACATTGTTGTATGTATACTTTGTCAAAACAATGTCTCTCTTCATTACGTTAGAACATTAGATACCCCTTACTATCCAGCAAAATGCTTTCTTCAACGGTTACAGAAGTCTCACGTTGATGGTCAATGATATCGATTGAGGGCATGAGGAGCTCAAGAGCAGTCTCTTGTGGATCGTGAAGAGGTCACCAGAGAATGATGCGACTTAGACAAATGGATGGGTCACATCATCATTTGAGTCACAATTCTAGTCTTTTGTTGGGGTTGACAATTGTAATTATGTGACCACACGATGCTAGACAAATAATCTGGGAGAAAAACAGGTCGCAAGGTCACATTTCAATAGAGATCACTCACTCCGACTACTTGCTTGAGGCTCTAGATTGCAATCCGGTGACTTGGGTAAAAATGTGAATTAGTGGAGGTTGCATAGTTGCATCTAGAGCTGGTCGCACTTTCTAGTTGTTTCCAAGGCTCTGCAATGTGACTCTCTGACCTAAAGAGAAGTTCTGGATGAGCATTGCAAATTTGAGTCAGTCGCATAATTGCATCATAGCATGGGTCGCATCTCCTTGTTGTTTCTTTGAGGCTCCAAAATATGATCCTACAACTCAGAGAGGTTGCATGGTCACACCCAATGCAAGTTGCATTTTCCAAGTGTAATTTGAGCTATCCATGCAACTTCGTGACCGGTGCAGAGATCAGTGTAGAGATATGACTTCTTGAGGGTCACACTCAAGGATTATGTAGTGAGGAGATGAGCCCACTCGCTCTGCAACTTTCCATCTTGGCTTGTCTTCCCTCTGCATGGATCAACATTTCCACATGGATATTAAGCATAACTTCAATCATATACAAGTTTGTGTGCCCTACAGACCACAACTCTTTCAATCTCACCATGAAGCATTCCACAACCTTTCTTACCACTATTTGGTGTTGTGCTTGAACTAGCATAACTAGAGAGCCTCCAACGATCTCAAATTTCAAATAGGATTCATCACGCCACCTCCTTATTTGATGAACAACCAATATATACCTTTGTGAGAACCAAGTTGGTAGCAATGTTCAATTATCTAGGCCATTTTTTGTTGCAATCACTTCTAAATCTTATACAACAGCAACCCTAGCTTCAATGACTCATAGTCTACTTGAGGATTTATTTTATTTTATTTTTGTTTGTGGCAAATCGAATTTTGGATGATGAAAAACATAAGGTCTATGGGCGAGGCTGGAAGGCCTCTGAGCTCTGCCTCAAGTCATGGGATGATCTTCATAACTATGGTATGTTCTCTTGAAGGAGAAAAATATGCTATTGTCTCAGAGGAAAATGATGCATGCTCAGAACCTGAGGTTCCCAAATCTGGAAAAGGCTTCCAAAGGTAAGAAAGTCAATGTGCCATAACACACATGTGCTTACTAAGAGAGCACTCAAGGATCTTGATCCAAGAAGACAGGTTGAGATGAAGCACATGATTAATGCCTTATGAGACGATTATAAAAGTTAAGCTTTAAAGTAGAGTTCATGTATACAAAGTTGATTATTGTGTGCCTTTCTATTCAAGCAATGTTCAATTATCTCAGATTCTACAAGAAGTTCATTTATCTTATCCAATCTATAAGAAGAAGGATGGGAATTCTTTGCTTTGTAATGTGACTAGAAACACCTCACACTAGAAATATGACTTAGGGAGTGTGAATGTGACCCGAGGAGCGATGATTTCATTCTTTTGTGGCTAGGAGCATGCCAACAAATTTGGAAATGATGATTCCTGACACAGAGTGTCGAACATTTTTATTTCTTTGTCCCTTAATGATATTGGTCACAATATGTGTTGGTGCAATGTGTTTTCTAAGTTGTTCCACGTGGTTGAAGTCCTAATGCCCCTTGATCTGATGTGATTCCATATGGATTCTTGGACGTCCAACGAACTCAAGCAATTACCTTGTCCTGTGATGCATGTACACCACACCACAAAAATCTGGGACTTCATGCTTTTGTGAAAGGAAACACTTCCCTAATATTTATTTGGTGATATATCTGTAAGATGCCACTATTACACCGACTAGTCATCTGGGATTTGAGCACCCTTTGGGGATTATGTTCAAAAACGAAGCCCAAAAGAGTTGTTTGCCTTTAAATAAACCCAAAGAAAAGAAATGCTTCTTCTCTCATAACGCCCCTTAACCATAGCTTACCAACACTCTTTACCATTTGCATCATATGCATTTTGGAGTACGTGTTATTTCTATGGTGACCACTGGGATTTAAATCGAACAATTATTTACATGTGACCTTTGGATGTATTGTGATGACCATTTTGTTTAATATGTGCCCAATGCAGCTTCATTTACATCCCTGCAACAAAAAGGGAATAAATAATTAAAACAATGAAAATAATTTCATTTGGAGGTGATAGTAAAATTGCAACTAAATTATACAAGTAGAACAAGAGATGCTCAAATCCAAAAATCAACTCAACATTTGGGAACTTTAATGGGCCTTATAATTGTAAGCAACTTTGACATTTATGTGCTACCCATGGTGATGAGGTAATTATCATGTGACTACCTTGAAATGAAGGTACATTCTAGAGAGTGAGGATTAATTCAAAGCAAGGTTGGACCTTCAATCACATATGTCTAGGGTTACAAGGATGCAAGGGGAATATATAATTCTCGCAAACCCTAATGCACATGTTGAGATGTAGGACCAACCAAGAACCTAGGAGAATATGTTCTGCAATGACTCTCACCATGATGTCATGCAATGTCGATGAGAATGTGCCCCTAGAGGCATGTGAATTAGGTTAAAATAGGAAGGGGATCACTCTTTTTCCAATTTAGGGTTTCTCCCAAACCCTAGTATGGTCAACATAATGAAAGCCAGATTGAAGTATTGTTTGTCCACACATAGTGCCTCCACTAATTGGTGATGAATATTATGTAAAGTTAAGTTTTGAATTCATGGGAGACTCTAAACACATCAATAAAGCGACAAACCTTCAAAACCCTAATGCAATCATAAGGTCAGTATTTGAGACAACACATGATGTGTGGATTCAATATGTGAAGCGTGAATATGCACATCAATAGGGTTTGGTAGGAAGGGTCGTAGGGAGAGTAATCAGTTGAAGACCTTATCAAAACCCTAATAGCCTAGGGTGAGCAGAGGGGGACCCAAAATCTTGTATATGCCCAAAAATTTTGGGTGTTATTGTAGTGGCTACAAGAGGTTCATTTTCCTATATAAGTCTCGTGCTCTCTCGTTTGGCCATGTTTTAGGTTCCTAGCCCCATTTCTATTCCCAAAACTAATCAATGGAAGTTGCACCCCACTTAGAGACCAAAGATCCCATGGAAACGCCCTATGTAACATTTTAGTACATAATTCATTATAATTGTACTTGAGAAGATTTATTAAATGTACAAGGTCCATTTTATACTTATCTAATCATGATCAAGATCCATTCATAATACAAAAAACCTACTCATTAGCATTTGTATCACACATAAGGCTTGAAAATAACGCTTATAAAGGAACCATGCGTTCATTCACAAAAAAATTCAAGGCTCCTACTATGAACTAAAATCCATAGATAATATAAGAATAGAAAAATAATAAATTATGTACCTAGATAATGCTATAAATTCAATGAATAAAAATCCATTTCAAGGGGGAACCTCCTTTTACAATGAACCCAATGCAAAAGACAAGATAATAGACAAATGAATCTCCTTTTACTATAAATAGGATATAAATGGAACATAATGTAACCTACCATTGAGCTAACCTAAACGTAAATAATAACCTAATAATAAATCATAACTAGGGCCTTAACATAACCCCCCTATTTAAGAAATCTATTTCCTCAAAGTTTGTAAATGATGGTGTTTCTTCTTGAATTGTTCGTTTTCCATGTGACTTCTTCTAGAGGCATATTCTTCCACTCAAATTAGATACTCCATAATGGTTCTATGCCAGTGAGATAGAATGTACATCTATAGTTCTCTTGAATCTATGCCAATGAGATAGAGAATGTAGATCTATAACTTTTTCTAGTTCAAGAATCAACTTCCCTTCTTCATCTAATTATGAAATTTTTGTTTGCACTAGCATAATTTGTCTCAAACGCTTTTGAGGAAACATACATGAAAAAAATGAATATGAGAAGAAGGCAAATATAACTCATACACCACTTTTCCAATCTTCCAAATAATCTTTGTAGGTTTCATAAAATTTTGGAGCTAATTTCCAATTCTTCTTTTGTTTGAGGGTAGATTACTTATAAGATTGTTGTCTCAAAAATACACAATCAACCTCCTCATAGTGTCTTTCACTTTGATATTGATCTACTTGTTGTTTCATCATGTTTCACATCATTTGAACTTTTTCGTTAAGAATTGTCAAAGTTTCCTTAGTATTCTCCATATGTGACTCTATTTATTGTATTGTGGCCTCATCTTGCAAAAAAATTGAGATACTTGGATGTTAAGAACTATGTCTCTTAAAAATATTAAGAAACCAATAATTACAATTAACTTCAAGGGGGTAACCTCATTTTAAAATCAATGCAATGTATAAGATAATATTTTGTGATCCTCAAACTAGGTCTCCCTGGTGTGTGCATGTGTATGTATGTGTGTGTAGGAGACAAAATGTCAAATTATAATGGAAGGGTATAACGAAATGTGATATCCTACATTAAAATGTATTAATATAGATTTAATAGTTCGTTATATAGGGCTTAATAAGGGGTTTTAGGGTTAACATCGAGTGTGTTTAGGGCTTAACATGCCCCTCCCCTTCAACCAAGTGTTAAACTCAACACTTGACTAATTGTGGGTGTTTCTACATGAAAAACGCATGTTTCCATGTTTCCTATTCCATTGGAATATTCTTCCATTTGATGAGTTACCTAGTAGTTGCTTGATTTCTCAACTCCCTAATCCTTGTTTATAAGATTTATTTTGGTTCTAATATGATGTTTTCCTCTTTATTAATCTCTGGTAAAATAGTTTGGTCTAGAATCTTGTCATTAATTTCCTTATTTATGAAAGAAACATGTACGACTCAATGTACATGTGAATATGGAGGCAACTTAAATTTGTACTCCACACTTACAATCCTTTGCAACACCTTATAGGGTTCATAATATCTATTGTCAGTTGTCATACCTTCTTGTATTTGTGTCACACGGTCCTATTCTTCATCCCTAGTGCAGGGAAGGATGGGTGCAGTCATGGTATTCGAAAGGGAAAACCAAAAGGGAGAGCCTAATTCTCAAAGCCATAAAAGAGAGTCGATATTTTGGAGGCCAAAGTCACAGGGAAGGCCGAAATATCGAAGGTCAAAATCAAAAGGTGGCCGAAATATTAGGAGTCAATTTCGGAATTACTAGCAAGTAGTGTATCGGTATTTCAAGATATAAAAGGAAGGACTATGGAGACCTTGGCGGCTTATATTAAAAGCGGGCCTGAAATGGCATATCGAAGGCTCAGCATTTTAGATACTAATATTGGAAGGAGAATACCTCAGAGCAAAGTGATATCGGAACATCAGAGTTTCGTAACTCCTTAACAAATGAAATTCCTTTGAAGGCCCCGAGGTTACCGATAAAAGGAAATATAAAGGAAATCATTGAAAAACCAAGGACCCAAGAAACCCTTTCTCTCTCCTCCGAAGAAGACTCATGGCAGCTAGTGATTGGCCCCAAGGAGCAGACGTGGAAGATGACATCATTATGGCATGGTTGTACGGTGCACACATAGCAGTTAGTTTCGACATTTTTGGGGACCTAATAAGGAAAATTTGGGTGACACGTGTCACCACTCAGGAGGTACCACATGGAGATGATGATGTCAGCATGATATTATTTCAGAGGTGGGAGTTATCAGAACTCTAGCATAAATGCCAATTTGAAAAAGTTTTGTTCTGATGAAGGGGTTTCTGATAGATTATCGACACATGGTCATGGGGATTCAAAATAACCAATGGCCCAAAGAGGGTCGAGCGCCTAAGTGTTATTAAGATCATCAGAAGTGGGATACATCGTAACTTTTTTTTAATTTTAAATTGAAGACCTTCCGATGAAAGGAGCTATGACGGGGAGAGACACTCGGTTGCAATCATTCAAAAGAACCAAAGCGAGAGCATGATTAGAAAGGGAAATAAGCCCCTCAAAAGAGCCTGAAGGCTTTAGCACCCAATCATTAAGCTGTTAATCACGACACCCAGTTCTGTGGTGAAATTGCGATAAGAGGGCCAAGAGAAGAGAGTTAAGAGCATTAGAATGTTACGATTTTGTAACTTTTATCTTAATAGAGTTATGATGGATGAAGGATCTAATAACGTAGCACCTAAGCGCTACACTGGTGGTCACGAGAAAAGGTCCCATGGAGGATAAAAAAAATGGGGCTGTGAAAAAAGGAGTTAAGGGCATCGAAATGTTGTGATTTTGTAACATTATTCAAATAAGAGTTACAATACATTGAGGCCTAATACTACAGCATAGAGGTTACAACATATGAATGGGTGGGAAGCTAATTAAATACATGCAGGAGTTTGGTGTCACATGAGTAATTTTCATTAGGGGATTTTTGAGGTCTAAAATGGGCCTCCTAAGGAAATTATAAGATAATAGTGGAAATAATAAAATAATATTAGATTACATCCTCAAACTTTAGAGGGAAAAATAGAAAAAACTATTTTTTCAATTCGTATTTTCAACTTATCTCCCTATGGGTTTACTCAAAGTTCGAGAGAAAACACTCTTTGGATGCAGAATTTGATTCCTCATCCAAGTAGTACCCATGTTACATACTTCGATGGACCCTTCTACACAAAAATTGAGAAATACGTTAAAAAAAATGATTGCAATCACATTTTTTCATTTATTTCTCATTTTTCATGTAGCAGGGTCAATTGAAAATATGCATGATGGGGACTCCATGGAGGAGGAATTCAATTTTGCATCCAACGAGTACTCTCGCTTGAAATTTGAGTAAAACCTTAGGGAGATAAGTTGAAAATATGAGTTGAAAAAGTAGTTTTATTACTTTATTATTTTTTAATCTTTTTACTTTTTTACTCCAAAAATGGTGAATCATCCCCCATGGTTGACATCATCATCTTCAGTACTATTGGTTCTTATAAATTTTGCTTTGGATGTACATTTTTCTTAGGAGGCCCATTTTAGACCTCAAAATTCCCCTAATGAACTACAAAGATTGTTGGGTCAAGGCGAGAAGGACCACGATCTACAGAGAGAAGTTTGGTTATGTCTTGTGTTGAGAAGTGAGCCATCCTTGATATCATGTGCATGTTACAGGGGTTTAAATGAAGAACAGTGCCATTAGATCATAGAGTCCATGTTGTTGTATAGTTGATCTTTGTGCAGTGTGACTAAGAATTAATTCTTAGTATTGAGTTCAGTCAAAGGCCCATTCTCAGTGATTGATGATGCATAAATGTGAACATTTTGTCAATGCCCCACAACTCCAACTCATTAGCCCACCACGAACCTAGATAATAGAGCCTGAGTCCACCTTAGGAAATCAGAGGAATCGACAAGGGAGATATTTTGCTATGTCAATCATGACACATCATGTTTTGTTTATGTTTTGCAAATATTTCATTTCAAAGAGGAATCAAAATATGTTAGGATAGTTAGTCCACTCGCATGCTCGGACAGTTGGAGCATTCAAGATATTTTGTAACTGTTTGTTTGAACTCTCTCCCTATAAAAGAGAAGAGGAACTTAATAGGAAGGGTTCGATTTTCCAAGTTTCAAGGGTTGTTATTGTTTTTAAAATCACAAAATTTGGGCCGGTGACATGTTTTCCATTCCTGAAGATTAATGAAGAAGTTTCTAGTGATTCCAAGCATTTGAGATATGTATTATGTGTTCTTCCTTTATATGTCATTTCATATGTTTATTTTTCTTCTTCAGAAATTGTGTAATTGTAGTTGTTGGATTCACTCTTAAATCACAGATTTACTAATGTTATGTGATAGCAGATGATACCTACTAGATTGTAGATTTATTTATGTTTTGCAAGCTATAAGAGTGATATATTGAGTTGGAGACCTTAAAATGTGCTCCATAATTTCTGCATTTTGTTTCCTTTATCTCTCCATTATTCTACTGGGATTTATAACATGGGATTTTGTGTTTAACTGGCCCTCTGCATCAAGTTCCTCTCTTCTATTTATCTTTTCCATCTTTACTACAACAAAAAATTAAGTTGCATTTTTTGTGTGTCATCCACTAGAACTGAGTATTTATTCTTGGGGAATGATACATTCTTCATGTGCATATTGAATTTGTCTCTAAGAAAGGTAATTGAACTAAAATCCAAAGCAATTTGCATCCATCTCTTGAGCTGCACTGATTTATATTCAAGAGAGACTAAGATGTCCTAGGCATTGACCCATCCTCAACCCAGGGGTTGTCTCTAGGAGCCACAACAATATTTGAGTTCTAATCTATTTTCCTGCTTTTGTTACTTGATGAACATACTTTTAATATGGTTTTCATCTCACAAATACCCAAACCCCCACTTCAAATTCCATTTCACAATGATGTTGATTTGCGTGTTATTTCATCTTATTGTTTTCTTTATCCAAGTTGTCCTTCAGTATTTTGAGAACCTATTATTCGTTTCATATGTGGTTTTCCACTACTTAAGCATTTATAGTGCCTTTCAAGGGTGACATGATGGATGGAGAATGATATCTGTAAAGTGACATAAATGGGGATATTTTTTAAGAAGTATGGTTGGATGTGTTGTGTCACCATTCTACCAAGGGAAACCAATTGACACATTGTGTCTTTTTTATAAAATGCAAATAAACCTATATAACCTTCTAAAAATTTATTCATAACCATAGTTTTTCGACTATATTTACGATGATAAGACGAGCTATGAGCCAATTCAGTACCCAAGTAAAAAAACTAATTTAGTCCCAAATTTTCTAATGAAAATTGGATCTCTATCAATTACAATGATATTTCAAAATCCATGTAGCTTTTGGATTGTTTCCATGAATGATTTTTCCATTGTACTTGATTTACAAGGATGAGAAAGAGATCAAAATGGGAATAATGTGCTATTCATTATAGCACTGCCATAGTGAAAATATTTCATTTATATTTGTGTAAACCTATAATAAGACCCATTTAAGATTCTTCCCAGCACTAACTTGGTATGGCTAATGGTTATAGAATATTCGAGGTCTTGATTTTCCCTTCCTTATTTTATTAGCATACCACACATTCAACCACAAACTTTTGCACATCTACTTTAAGACCTTCCAAAAAAAAAAAAAATTATCTTATGGTAATGTTCTCAAGAACCTTGAATTTCCTAATATAGGATAAGTGTGTAATGCGAAAAGGGAATTTTGTTTGAGTTAAAAAAGTTTACATAAGTATAAGTGGTCTTGATTCCAAAATCGTAATCATTCATCGAAATAAATTTTTCTACTACAAAGGGGTCCACTTGTAGTTGTTGAATAATATTGCATAACTTCTCATCTTGCTTCCATCTTATTCTTTCCTCTTCCACCCCAGTCAGATTATGGAATGTAAATAGCACATAGTAAAACCATATGTCTTCCTCTTTCCTTGAGATTGCATGTTCCGCAATATTTTTTCCCCTTTTTTTATATAATTTTAAATTCATAAACTAACATCTTTGTAACCCGTTCCTTTTTGTTATTTTTAAGATTGTCTCTGATCCAATAATTACATCAAACTATCATTCTTTGTTTTTATTTTGAAGTGTCTTTCTATTTGGTATGGACAACATTTCTTAATTGCATATACTATGGCTAACATTTCCTTTCCATAGATGGCTTTGAGTAATTTCATTCCTTTAGGTTCACTACTTTCAAAGGAATGGTGCCTTCCTTGCATCAAAACTACACCAATGTCATGGCTTGACCCTTCTTTATGAATCCTTCTCGCTAAACTAGATATACTTCTTTGTTTAGACCCCCATTTAGAAACGTAGACTTAACATCTAGCTAATGTAATTCCCATATGTATTTGTAGCTCATGCAATCATTAATATGTTTGTATTTAACTTAACTACAGGTGCAAAGGTTTCATAATAACCAATTCCCTCTTTTTGTGAGTAACCTTTAGCAACCAATCTATCTTTATATTTATTTAGACTTCCATCAACATTAAATTTGGGTTTGAAAAACCATTTGGATCCTACGAGTACTTTATTTTCAGCCAATTAAGTTAATTCCAAAGAATATTTTTTCATTATGGACTCATGTTCTTCCTTCGTTGCATCTCTCCATTGTTTTTTCTCATTAGCTTGTTCAAAATTCAAATGTTTTATGCAATTCATTGCTTTAGTCATTAAGGAATAATCTTTAAATCTTACTAGTGGTTGAGTTTCACATGATGAGATCCTTGGTGCTTCCCTACTTTCATCTCTTCTCTTGTTTTGTGGTGAATCATCTCCTTGTCTTGGTGTGTTGTGTTTGCTTGATGTGTCCATATCATTGGATTCTTGCTCATGTTTCTATTCATGTTTATCATCTACTTCTTCCTTGACATTATCATAATCATGAGGAATATTCCATACATAAAAATTATACTTCTTATGGCCTTCATCTACACGGTCATCAAAAAACACATCTCTACTTGCAAGAATTTATCACAAGGGATTGACTTGGGAAGGGTTTTTATATTGGCAGGTATAAAAATTGGAGCTCAAATTTAATGAAAAAATATAAAGGGGTATAAAAAATGTTAATGAAAAAATGGATACCTACAATATCTATTAAAAGTAGGGTTTTTTAATTAGGAAGATGTATTGGGTTCGTATTGATAGGGGGTTAAACAATGTGATGTTTAGATGTATTTTCCATTATGTAGTCATATTAATGGTGTTCTTTAGTATGGCACGAATTCACATGATATGTTAGAGGTTCATTGAGTGAAGCCCCTATGGAATTTAAGTGTTGAGGGATCAAACATCTTATATGCTTTATGATTAGAATAGAAACTAGTGAAAACAAAGTTACTAATGTTTGCGTCAAATTTTATCCTATCTTTTATGGAATATGAAAAAATTATTTACTTCCAAATATTCATAAATGACTTACTTTTGGTTTATAAATATAAATATATTGAAAGTGATTACTATGATCTAAAAATTTAGTTGGACTTCTATTATTTAAATAAACAATAGTACTAACAACTTCAACCCAAAAAACATTAGCAAGGCTTTTACCTTTCAACATGCTTGGTGCACATTCCACTAAGGTTTACATTATTTTAGATACTCCATTTTGATGTGGATTATGTGGCACTGTGTACTATTGTACAATTCCGTGGGCTTTGCAATACTTGAAAAATGCACCTGATGTATATTCTCTCCCTTAATCTAATCAGAGGATCTTGATGTATTTCCCTCTTTATTTCTCCTCTTTATTTCTCAACCAAACTTTTAAACTCTTTAAGAAATTAAAATAAATCACTTTTATTTCTCATTAAATAAATGCATTTATTTTTTTTACAAACATGGATAAAGAACAAAAAATAATATCCTCCACACGATGATCTTGTTTGCATAGGCCCACATACATTTGTATGCATAAGTTCAAGTATATCCCTTTTTATTATATATGTATTAGTAGGGAACTCCTCCCTAATGCACACCCTTCACATGTATAATATTCATTCTTAATAAATGGAATTCCCTCCACCATTTTTATTTTTTATGTAGCAACAAATCATGATCATTAAGGTGGTCATACATTTGGTGCCAAGGATATTTTTATTTCATGGTTGTGGATGCCAATGCTTGATCACTTTTGATTGTGATATAAAGCTTATATAAAACTCTAATTCTTGAATCTGTTGTAATAACCTTAGGGTCATCTTGCTTATATTTTACCATAGTATGTGACTTTACAAATTCTAACTTCAACCTTGTTATTTTATGGTAGAAACTAAGATTAGGTTCTTCTTAATGCCAAGCACATACATCACATTATGAATTCCTTTTAATACAACCATTTGGTCATGTTAAAGAAACATCACGATATCCTTTAATTTAGTATTATTGATCATCCCCAAGATATATATTTTCACCATTATTGGTTTCATTAAAATTTTTAAAAGCAATCCTTATCACAAGACATATGGATGGAGGCTCTGGAATCAACAAGCCATGAATTTGAATCATCTATTTTAGTAGACAGTGAAACATATGAAATAAAAAACCTAATATTTTTTAAGTCATCATTTATTGCTTCTCCTCTATCTGCAAAATGACTAATGTGCCTTCTTTTTCTATGTCTGGACTCATGGTACTTCATTCTCACGGTAATCTCTAGAATAATATTCAAACTTTCTCTTATACCATATTAAATTTTTTCGATACATCAAATCCCACATGCATTAGTTTTAATTACTCCAACATCCCCCTCAAATGTAACTTTGGGAATCAAACTTGTGCCAAGGCTCTGATACATAAATAGATTTATATAAGCACTCGTGTCTTTTATGTACGATAAAGCCACACATACTTCATGATCCACTTCCCCAAGTCTTAAGCAGGTCACTCCCAACTTGGTTTTCCCAATTCTAATCGAAAGATTCATTCAACTAACAAGGGTAGATTCATTCAACTAGATGACTGCTTCTTGCATTAGGACAATAATAGTTTTTACAATGGTATTGAGAGTATGAAGAATATGCCAAGAATTTTTCTCTACAACAATGGGAACAACAATCAATCACAATTATTCACACATGTTGTGAAATCCTTGCTCTTGAATAGTATCTCTGAACCTCAATAGAGCCCCAAAACTTTCACTTAAATTTAGTCGCTAGCCCTTTTAATTCAATGCAGATTATTTTTGTCTTAGCATAGTGTTGGGTAGATCTATCTCAAATAAGCTACAAGTCATGCCTAACTTATTTCATAGAAAATATATTATAATGCTAGCTTAGATCTCTTTGGGCACACTTCGCATCTCATAATTACTACTTGCATTATGATGTTTATAAATTTTTCAAAGCTATCATACTATCACCACCACTAGGGGCGGGTAAAAAATTATTACGCTGCGTTTAATTTGTAGACTTCATTTATTTTTCCATAGCCTTGTCTTCACAATAGCTACACAAATGTGTATTCATGCCACTCCAATGTATCACGGGTTTTTGGTTCAACTTGCAATAGATAACCATGGATAACACACCACTTATTGCAGCTACCACTATCAAGGCTCCTTCTTCCTCTTAGTCACCCACTTTACACTTGGTTGGACACACAATGAACACCACAATAATATCTCATTGAACATGCCTCCTTGAATAGGAAGCATGCCATAGAGGGACACACCACTCATGAAAAAGTTTGGAAACCTTATAAACCAACATTTCCTTGTTGACACAACAGTTTATGCCTAAGGTCAACACCACTTCAATATGTAAAGGAGGTCTGCGCTAATTAACACAACTTCCCAAGACTCAACCATGCCATGGGATTTCATGCCTCTCTAACCAAGATCTAATACTAATATAGAAAATATGGAAAACAAAGTGATGGGAAGATGATAGATTCAACTCTCAAGGGAGGCAAGGCTCAGGCTAGAGACTGTGTTCACTCACACTTGCATTCATTTAGTGAAAAAGAAAATACATATAAAGAATTACAAAGTAGCTGAGTAATTTAAACAAACTCCTCATAAAGAGGATCTAAAACCTAATTAGAACACATCAAAACAATAATCACTCATAATAAAATCTGAATAATGAATCATTCTAGAACTTTCTCAATTATTTTCATAGAAGCAATGAACAGATGAATGAATTAGTGTAGAGAAAGAAAATAGTAACACAACCATGAAACAATGAACATATGAATAAATTAATGCAAGGAGAAAAGACAATATGGAACATATAGGTGACACAGAAAATGCACTTACCAGATACGATGTTGCACATAAGTGTCTTTTATTATTTTGTAACTTTTAGATGATTGAAATAAAGTGGCCTTCTCTTAATGGGTAGTTTACTTTTTATCTCGTACATGTTTTTGGTTTTGAATAATTCCCATGTTTTTGGATCTTAAATTCACTCTATATCATGTATGATTAGGCATTTGAATGTGGGTGACAATAGGATATTGATCTTATTTTTATTCTTGGGATAATTAAATAGTGCTGAAAATAGTAATTTTCTTTTCTTATATATATATATATATATATATATATATATATATATATATATATATATATATATAATTTAATAAAAAAGATTGGTTAAATTAAATATTTCGTTAAAGATGAAAGAAAGCGTAAAAAATAAATGTTAATCAGAGAAAAGAGAAAATAAAGTAGAAAAAGGTGAACAAAAATAATAAGGCAGACATCCTCATTCAACCTAAACAAGAACCAACATTATTTCCATATAAGACCATCTACCAAGTTATTAACAACTTTCTTAAAGAATGAATGCAAGCAAGATCCCACACAATATCAAGTAGAAGGTAAACACTAATTAGTAATTTGTGATCTTAAATTCAAGAGAGAATTAAAAAATAACTAAGAGGGAAAAAAATAGAGAAACAACAATAATAATAAAATATTTTCCTAATTATTCAAAATAGTCGAAAGATGAATGCAAGAAAATGACCTTTTTATTCCAAACCCAACAAGAAACCCATATTTGAATTCCATGTTTTCCTTGTAATTTTACAATAGCTCTTCACACAAGAAAATCAAATGCAGCTCAAAACTATTTCTACGCAAGGATAGAACCACTACTGAAAACCATTAAACTAGGGAGATTCAATTCAAATACCTTTTCCGACATAGGAAAATAAGATTAGGAATATTGAAAATTGTTTATAGTCAATACTAAACAAATAGACAATGGCAACATTGGAAAGCAATAAATTGTTATCAACAACATCCTCGCCTTCCTAGTTGTAAGAGCCTACATAGCACCCACCACAGGGACAACAATAAGGATCATTGATGCTAACCTATAATGAATAATAACTATACATAAGCATCCACAAACCATTCCAAAGAGCACAACACTAACTAAACCAGCAAAATCATCTTCACCTCCCATAGAATGTCAAGTTTCAGGGGACAATGCTAATGAGTAGGGTGATGGTGAATGAAACAATAGCCACACATAAGCACTATTGATTATGCCAAAGATAACAACATTGAATGTACATACCAATCCAATGAATAGTCAATTCCAACAACACCATCACCCTCCTATAAAATGTTGAGTAGAGGGATAATATTGATGAGTAGATACTACACTAATTTAAATGAACAATAAATGTTGCAAGGATCCCATAGAGTACTCAGTAAAGGGATAACATTGACAAGCAAAGGCTACATTGGGTAAGATGAATTATAATTTTTCCATAAATATCATAAAACAATGAAAAAAAACAATATTAATGAGGAGGGCCAATGTTAACTAAAATCGACATAAATCTTATAAAGAACAAGAAATATATTTGTAGCATATTTAGACAATAATAAACGAGGTTCACAATCACCAAAGATATAAAAAGGGGGAAAGTATGAAAAAGAAGGAGGACATGTCCTCATTTAATAGATTATATTCAATAAAAACACCTCCTAGACAATGGAGAATTAAAGTATTTTCACTTATCTTTCTTTATTAAATTTCTATAATATAATAATAATAATTTAGATTGTTTTTTCAATTTTATAAAAAGAAAAAAAATAATACTTATATTAATTTATAAATAAAATACACAATATTATAAAATCATTTCTAGTCAATACTTTTTTATTACAAAGTTATTATAACATTTATATCAAACCAAAATTAATAAGTGCTACATAGTAGCTAGTCTCTTCCACTTAGTTTAGATATAATTAAATTAATGATTAGTAACTTTGTTTGATATGGTGAGTAATACATGGTAACAGAGTCTTGCTCCGACTTTAAGCTTGCAATTGTGTTCCATAGTGTTTTGAATTTAGATTGTTTGTGTGGTAATGTTTCATACTATATCATACAACAATTGATAATGCTTAAAAAAAATTGCATTCCTTAAGTTAGGGTCTAGGTTAATATGTGAATTGGAAAAGTCATCTTTGGTAAATGCCTAAATGCCAAATTATCTTATAGAAAAAAGTATTTACTTTTTTATTTAGTATTTACTTTTTCAAAAAGTTCTTTTTATTTTGTTATGTACAAAAAAAAAACATGATTATTATACATCACTAATTATTCCCAAAATAAAATCATGTTTAACTTTTGTAAGTGTTTGTAAGACATTCTATGAGGATACTAATTGCATTCATTTAAGAAATAGTAAGAGATGACTCCATGTTACTTTAAAATTTATTATATAAAAGTGTAATAGAGTAAAATTTATTTCACATTAAGATTGTTTTGAATCACAACTTGAATTTGTAAAATATATATATATATATATATATTACCCTTAATTTCACTAGATTTTATTATTTTTTAAAAGAAAAGTAAAAAATTATATTAAGCAAAATATTTTATAACAACAATAATTTCATCAAATTAGTGTTGTTAAATTATATATATATACATACCATAAAAACAAGTAAAAAATGAGACTAAAAAAGAGGTTATTGAAAATAAGATATTGCCTTTGCAGAGCTAGAGGACTCCATTATATATACTACAACGATATCAACGATATCATTAAATTGAATTGAACTGCAATTTTCATTTGACATATAAAAATAAAGTTGTAGCAATAAAAGAGATAAGTGTGTAATTCTATTTGATAGAGTGTGTTTTCCAGGTGAGTATTACATGGTATCAAAGTCTTGGATTGAGATTGATTTTGTAGTTGTGTTTGACTCGGGGTGGTGGAATAACTGTTATGTTCACCTTATTGGAAACCAATACCACCCTGAAACATAAGACTAACCACACATAAGGTAACGGTAAAAGTTTGGAAATTTACTAATGACTAACCTGAGACCAACGGCACATCAAGGTAATCATGAGTGTTCAGAAATTTTAATGGATGCGTCGTCCGAGTCACATATCTATGGCTCTTCTAGGAGGAAACGTGAAGTGACAAGGAAAAAACATTAAATTTTATTTCTTGCCAAAAATTTTATTGCAATTGGCTCTGCCGCTCGTAACGTGGTGGCTGAGGAAACCGAAAGGAAACTTAGTATGCATGTAGTTATACGAATTAGGGATTGCTAGGTAATTTCAGAAGTCTATGTAAATTATATATGGTTTTGATCTCTAATATCTCCTAGACCTTTTAATATTCTGACTCCTAGATATTTGTTTCTATTTTTTGTATTATTGAATTGTTTTAAATAATATGATTCTGAATTTCATAATTTTTCTACTGGAGAGTTGTTAATAAGTCGAGAAACTGTAATATTTGGTAGCCATACATAGGGATTCCTGGAAAAAGATTATTTAATAAATTTTGTGTTGAAATGAATAGCTAAATGGTTTTTACCAGTATCAAGATGCCAAATTGTAAATTGCTCTATTATTCAAAAAAACAAATCCCTTTAAACATCGACGTTCAAACGTAATGTGTTTGTATACAAATATGATTTTTGCAGTTTGATGAAAGAAAATAGTGACATGGGCTTGTTACAGAATTTTTAGCCTTAAAATGTTTGGTGCATATCCATCAAGATGTGAAACATCAGGTAATGGCCGTGAGCGTTATATTACTATAATTTCTATATCAATTACATTTAGTAATTTCTACCTTAGATATTTATGTATTTTTTAAAGTAATTAAAGATCCTGTAAGGTTGCATTTTCCCTAAGAGTCGTCTAGCTATGAAGCAAAAATATAATTTTTTGGTGTTGTAGATCTACTAGATGCTTGACAAGAGCTTCCAAAATTCACAGAAAAGTTGTCAGATTGTGAAGGATCATTGTATGGTATGAAGATTTATATTTCTTTAGAGCACACGAATATCGACCGGAAAAAATAAAAATAATAAAAATTTGCACTTATTATGTAATCAACAATATATTATTAGAATTAAAGTAACATAATATAGTTGGACAGTAATTTGGTTGAATATGTTTTTTTTTCATTTTATTTGATGTAACTATTTTTTGGACATTGTTTTTTATGAAACATATTTTGACATGTTTAATATGATAATTAAGATGTTTAATATGAAAAAAAAATTGACATTTTACTTTTGTTATATAATATGAAATGTTTTATTTCCTTACAATAATATTCTTTTAGGTTTATAATACCAAACCCTTGGACTTATTATTCTAAGGGTTTAATCAAGGTCAAGCATGGTCCAATGTCTCATTGTGACAAAGATTGTTGCAATATGAAAATCAATCATTGTCAATATGAAAATCAACCATGGTCAATCATAGTTAAACAAGGTCATCCATGGTCCAATGTCACATTGTGACAAAGATTGTCTCAGTATGAAAATCTACCATGGTCAACCATGGTCAATTCATTGGGTTTATGTTATTCCCTTGGGTTTATAATATCAATCATGATCAATCATGGTCAAACATGGTCAACCATTTTTAATAAAATCAATCATGATCAATCATGGCCAACCATTTTCAATCATGGCCAATCATGATCCAATGTTGCATTGTGACAAAGACTGTATCAATATGAAAATCAACCTTGATCAACCATGGTCCAATGTCGCATTGTGATAAAGAATGTTTCAATATGAAAATCAATCTTGGTCAACCATGGACAACCATGGTCCAATGCCGCATTGTAACAATGATTGTCTCAATATGAAAATCAGTCATCGTCAACTATGGTCAACAGTGTTTATTTTAGGATCTATAATATTTATCTTACGATTTATATAGCTTGTGTTTATAATATTAATCCCTTGGGTTTAATGTTATTCCCTTGGGTTCATAATCTCTTGGGGTTTTAGCATAAATATTTTGAGTTTATTATTCCCTTGGGTTTATTAATCTAAGGGTTCATATTCCTAGGGTTTAATATTATTCCTTTGGGTTTAATATTTTTTCCTTGGGTTCATAATCCCTTGGGTTTTTAGTATTAATCTCTTGGGTTTATAATATCAATCATGGTCAACCATGATCAATCATGGAAAACCATGGTCAATCATGGTCAACCATGTTTAACCATGTTTTATAAAATCAATCATGGCCCAACGTCACATTGTGACAACGATTGTCTCAATATGAAAATCAACCAAGGTAAACCATGGTCAACCATGTTTATTTTAGGGTTTACAATATTTATCTTAGGGTTTATATACCTTGGGTTTATAATATTAATCCCTTGGGTTTAATATTATTCCCTTGGGTTCATAATCCCTTGGGGTTTTAGTATTAATGCCTTGGGTTTATTATTCCCTTAGGTTTATTAATCTAATGGTTCAACCATGGATGACAATGGTAGAATATTGCATTGCGACAAATATTGTCTCAATATGAAAATCAACCATGGTCAACCATGTTTATTTAAGGGTTTATAATTTTTGTCTTAGGGTTTATATACCTTGGGTTTATGTTATTCCCTTGGGTTTAATATTATTCCCTTGGGTTTCTAATATCAATCATGGCCAACCATGGTCAATCATGGTCAACCATGGTCAAACATGCTCAACCATGGTCAACCATTTTTTATAAAATCAATCATGGTCAACCATGGTCAATCATGGCCAACCATGGTCCAACTTCGCATTGTGACAAATATTGTCTCAATATGAAAATCAACCTTGGTCAACCATGGTCCAATGTCGCATTGTGATAAAGAATGTGTTGATATGAAAATCAATCTTGGTCAACCATGGAAAACCATGGTCCAACATTGCATTGTGACAATGATTGTCTCAATATGAAAATCAATCATCATCAACTATGGTCAACATTGTTTATTTTAAGGTTTATAGTATTTATCTTACGATTTATATACCTTGGGTTTATAATATTAATCCCTTGGGTTTAATATTATTCCCTTCAGTTCATAATCCCTTGGGCTTTTAGAATAAATCCTTTGGGTTTATTATTCCCTTGGGTCTATAATATCAATCCCTTGGGTTTATTAATATAAGGGTTCATATTCCTAGGGTTTAATATTATTCCCTTGGGTTTATTAATCTAAGGGTTCATATTCCTAGGGTTTAATATTATTGCTTTGGGTTTAATATTTTTTCCTTGGGTTTATTGTTGAAGTTTTTAAGTTCACTTAGTTTAGAAACCCTTCATGCACTTTTTCTAATTTATTCCTACCTACTTGTTATTTTTCTTTAACAAGTTATTTACAAAGTAAATACTGAAAATAAACACTAGTGCATGCTCAACATGTTACAGATCAGCAACTAAAAGAAACAAGAACAAACACACCACATGACACTATTTTTTTTGGACCAATGTCCCCGGAAAAACCCAATGCGGGAAAACTGGTGCAACTATCTGAGGGTTTTCTTATTAAGAAATATCAGAGTACAATCTGGGTGCCGAAACTGACCTACCCAACAAAGAATTTCCTTAGCATCTATACCTCACAGTTTGAGAGAAATCTCCTGGTTGAAACCCCAGAAAACCCTTCCGGTAGTTCCTCAGCACAAAACTGCTCTGCAACCCCAGCGTCTTCCCAATATGGACTGTGTCAGCCACTCCTAGCCTAGCATTGGCCCTGTGTCAGCCCTAAGCGCCAGCCACACTGGCCCCTCTGGTGCTCTGCACAGCACTTGGCTGCCTTTGCGTGAGCCCTTGCTGGCTCTGCGTCACTCTCCTTGGTTGTTGCGCTTCTCTCCCGACACAATCTCTGCTTTCTTTGTTTCTCTGTACTCAATGCCCCTCAACTGCTCTCCCGATCACTGATTCTATCTCTCTTAGCAAACCCTGTTCTAGGGAATAGAATGACTAATCACTCTGGTGTGTTCTCCAACTAACCCTCAAGCCTTCTCTTATACTTTCCTTGTTGACAAATCAACAGCCAAGATTAAATCCCTAATCGATGGCTAAGATTAAATCTGGCTTGATCCATGTCTTTTTGGCCATTCTAAGACAGCTTTATATTAATTCACATTAATATTTTAATTTCCCTAAGTTTAGACTTAGGGACTCCATTAAAAATATTAATTATTTTAATATCTCCTTATCTGTTTAGAATCTGCCGAAACTCTTTCTTGGTATTGGAGATCTCATGTGCCCCAACCTCTCCACCAAATTTCGTGGCTAGAGCACATCCTATGCTACCCCAAATCAACACTCCCTCTTAGCGAGGATTGTGCTTTAGAAATAGTCCTCGTTAAGTATTACTCTGATCATCTGTCATCGGTACCTGTGCTGATGCTAGGCCTTCCTACCCAACATCCTATGCACTGCTGCATCGCATACTGCTACCCATGGTAATGCCACTTGTTGGGTGTGGAGCATGATTATTTAGAGGTCTTTGTTTCAGCTGGATGTATAACCCAGGAAGTTTGTACACCCCTCCACGCGGGGGGTGCGGGGGGGACTTGTCCCCCCCCCGCAGGGGTATGGGGGGGCCCATCCCCCCTGGCGAGGGTTTCGGGGTAGCGCCCCAAAGCTAAAACAGATGTAAAATTTCCTTGTAAAAGTATAGTAATTTCTAGTCAATTTAAGCCGTTCATTAGGCGGATGATCTGACGGTAGAACTTATGTTTAGCTTAGGGTTTTTTGCCCTAGAAGGCAACCCTTCTCTTTGTATGAGGGCATTGTATTGAGGTTGTGTAATAGATGTGGATTCTCCGAGCGAGAAACAGAGAGGTGAGACCGTGAGAGAAAATAGAGGATATTACAGCGGATCTGTTGTAGGTTGTGTCTCTTCATTTTACTGGATAATAAAAGGAAGGATTGGCTGTTCGGGGTGGACGTAGCCCAAACTGGGTGAACCACGTATATCTGTGTCTCTCTGGTTTTATGTGTTTTCTATGTTTATATTTCTATTATATTCTATGTGTTCCATTGCTCCATAATATATAATTTTCTAACAACTAGTATCAGAGCCGAAGGTCTATTTGGTTGATAAACTCGCAGGAAAGAAGGGTTCCTCGTTCAAGTGGGAGCAATGGTGGAAGATGGTAAGTTTAGGGTTGAGAAATTTAACGGCCAAAACTTCTCGCTGTGGAAGATTATATGTATTAGAAAGATTTGTACCTACCATTGGGCGAAAAAACAAAGATGCTGGCGGGTATGACAGATGAAGAATGGAACCTTCTCGATAGAAAGGCACTCCGAACAGTACGGTTGTGCCTCGCAGCGTCGGTCGCCTTCAACATTTCAAAGGAAACAATGACAAAGGTTTTGATTAAGGCATTGGTGAAACTATATGAAAAACCCTCGGCCTCAAACAAGGTATTTCTTATGAAATGGTTATTTAATATGAAGATGTCGGAAGGTGGATCTGTTGCAGACCATTTAAATGATTTTAATACTGTTACAAGTCAGTTAATTTCTGTAGGGGTAAACTTTGATGATGAAGTTAGAGCTTTGTTATTCTTGTGCTCATTGCCAGAAAGTTGGAATGGTTTAGTAATGGCCATTAGTAACTGTGTTTCTGAATCTAGTACTTTAAAGTTTGATGATGTTTTCGGTGCTATCCTTAGCGAGGAAATGTGATGGAAAAGCTTCGGTGAGACATCAGGTAATGCTTTGAGTGCAGAGTCTATGGGAAGAAAAATGAAAAGAGGAAAGAGCTCAGGATATCGCAGTAAATCAAGGAAAGGCAAATCCAAGTCCAGATCGGGGATAGTGTGCTGGAAATGCAGAAATAAAGGACACCTAAAGAAAGACTGTAGATCTCGGAAGGGAAAAGAAGGAGATGCACAACAAGAAAATAATAATGAAGAAAATGTGACAGGTGAGGTTTTACAAGATGCTTTGATTCTTTCTTTCGAAAATATTATTGATTCCTGGGTGGTAGATTTAGAGGCCTCATTCCATGCCACACCTGATAAGAAATACTTTCATGACTATGTTCAAGGAAATTTTGGACAAGTCCATTTGGGTGATGATAAACCTTGTAAAATTGTTGGAATGGGTAAGGTTCTTGTAAAACAGCAGAATGGAAACCAATGGCTACTAAAGGAGATAAGGCATGTTCCAGATCTGAAGAAAAATCTGATTTCAACAGGGCAGTTAGGCGGTGAAGGTTGTGTGACAACTTTCACAGATAAAGCTTGGAAGGTCATCAAAGGAGCCCTGGTAATAGAAAAAGGCGAAAAGGTTGGTACATTTTATTTATGTAATGGTATTTCTAACTCTGTTAATGCTTTAACTTCCAAAGGAGCAGATGCAACATTATGGCATCATAGGCTCGGACACATGAGTGAGAAGGGGATGAAGATTCTTCACTCAGGGAATTTGTTGCCGGGTTTGAAGAATGTTGATTTGGACTTTTGTGAGAATTGCATTTATGGAAAACAGAAGAGAGTTAGATTTCTTAGAGTTGGGAAGGAAAAGAAGAGTGAAAAATTAGAGCTTGTGCATACAGATGTATAGGGACCTGCTCAGGTATCATCTCTCAGTGGCTCTCGTTATTATGTTACTTTTATTGATGATGCAACTAGAAAAACTTGGATTTATTGTACTAAGAATAAATCTGATGTATTTGATACTTTCAAGAAATGGAAAGCTTTGGTTGAGATTGAAACGGGAAAGAAATTGAAGTGTCTCAGATCAGACAATGGAGGTGAATATTGTAGCAAAGAGTTTGATAGGTACTGTTTAGAGCATGGAATTCGCAGAGAGAAGACAGTTCCAAGAACACCGCAAGAAAATGGTGTGTCAGAAAGGATGAACAGAACAATCATGGAGTGTGCAAGGTGCATGAGATTGCATGCAGGATTTCCTTTACAATTTTGGGCAGATGCTATAGATACTATTGTTTATCTAATAAACAGAGGGCCTTCAAGTTCCTTTGATGGTGGTGTTCCAGAGGAAGCATAGACAGGTAAAAAGGTAAACTACTTTTTTTAAAGCCTTTTGGTTGTGAGGCCTTTGTCCATATTAATAAAGAAAATAGAACAAAGCTTGAGGAAAAATCAAAAAAATGTACCTTTATTGGATATGGTGTTAATGATTTTGGTTATCGTTTATATGATTATGAAAATCACAAAATCATCAGGAGCAGAGATGTAATATTCAATGAAAATGTCTTGTATAAGAGTCAGTTGCAGGAAAAGAAATAGGAAAATGAAAACAAGGAATACACAGTTCTTGATGAGATCACTGAAAAAGTAAAGGTGCCTAAAAATAATAATAATCAACAACCACAACAACAGAAATAGGCACCCCAAACACTTGAAAGTGGTGTTAGAATATCTACCAGGATAAGTATACCCCCTGAACGATACTCTCCTTCATTATATTATTTATTGTTGATTGATTCTCGTGAACCCGAATGTTATGAAGAAGCAATGCAGGTTGAAAGCGGGAAGAAATGGGAGGTAGCCATGGAAGAAGAGATGGACTCCTTAATGCATAACCAGACTTGGGACTTAGTCAGGTTGCCTGTAGAAAAAACTACATTGAAGAATAAATGGGTTTACAGGCTAAAGGAAGAAGATGGAGGAAAACAGAGGTACAAAGCTAGACTTGTGGTGAAGGGGTTTGCACAGAAGAAAGGTATTGATTTTGATGAAATAGTTTCTCCTATTGTTAAAATGACTTCAATCAGAACTATTTTAAGTCTAGTAGCAGTTGAAGATTTGCATCTTGAGCAGTGAGATGTAAAGACAGCGTTTCTCCATGGGGATTTGGAGGAAGAGATATATATGCAGCAGCCACAAGGATATGAGGTGAAAGGGAAGGAGAAACTAGTGTGCAGGGTGAAGAAGAGCTTGTATGGCTTAAAACAAGCTCCAAGGCAGTGGTATCTAAAATTTGACAAGTTTATGTCTGAACAAGGTTATACTAGATGTCACTCTGATCATTTTATTTATCTGAAAAAACAAAAAGATGGAAGCTATATTATATTGTTATTGTATGTAGATGACATGCTTGTTGCAGGGTCTAACATGCAGGAAAATAAATGTGCTCAAAAGAAAATTAGCAAATTCATTTGCAATGAAGGATTTGGGAGCTACAAAACAAATCCTTGGTATGAGAATAACTAGAGAGAGGAAAAATCGCAAATTAACATTGTCTCAGAATGAGTACATACAAAAACTGTTGAAAAGATTTAATATGCACAATGCAAAACTAGTTAGTACACCTTTCGCTAGCCATTTCAAACTTAGTAAGGAAATGTGTGCAAAGACCCAAGAAGACATGGATTATATGTCTAAAGTTCCATATGCATCAGCAGTTGGAAGCTTAATCTATTCAATGGTCTGCACAAGGCCTGATATTGCACATGCAGTGGGAGTTGTAAGTGGGTACATGAACAATCCAGGAAAGGAACATTGGATAGCAATGAAATGGATTCTCAAATATTTGAAAGGTACCACAAATCAAGCATTATGCTTTGGTGGTTCAAACATTTCTCTACATGGATATGTTGATGCAGATATGGCAGGTGACAGAGATAACAGGAGAAGCACTACAGGATATGTATTTACTGTAGGTGGAACAGTTGTCAGTTGGGTTTCAAAAATCCAAAGTGTTGTTGCACTTTCAACAATAGAAGCAGAGTATGTTACTGCTACAGAGGCTAGTAAAGAAATGATTTGGTTACAAAGGTTTATGGGTTAATTGAGTAAGAAGCATGATATGGGCACGTTATACAGTGATAGCCAAAGTGCCATTCATCTTGCAAAGAACTCAGCATTTCATTCCAGGACTAAACACATACAGCTTAAGTACCATTTCATACGATCAGTGTTGGAAGATGGAGAGTTGACACTGGAAAAGATACACACTAGCCAAAATCCTGCAAATATGCTAACAAAAGTTGTAACCAGGGAGAAACTGAGAATATGCTCAGTTTCAATTGGTCTTCAAGGATGACGATGAAGATGAGAAATAGCCAGGTCCAAAGAGCAGTCATCGTCCAGCAAATGAAGCAGTGGTGGAGTTGCTACAATCATTCTCCAAGTGGGATATTGTTGGGTGTGGAGCATGATTATTTAGAGGTCTTTGTTTCAGCCAGATGTATATGCCAGGAAATTTGTACACCCCTCCACGCGGGGGGGTGCGGGGGGGACTTGTCCCCCTCGTGGGGGTTCGAGGGGGCCCATCCCCCCCAGATAGGGGGTCCGGGGACCAGCGGTCCCCCGGCGGGGGTTTTAAGGGCAACGCCCCCGAAGCTAAAAAAAGATATAAAATTTCCTTGTAAAAGTATAGTAATTTCTAGTCAATCTGGGCCGTTCATTAGGCGAATGATCTGACGGTAGAACTTATGTTTAGTTTAGGGTTTTTTCCCTAGAAGGAAACCCCTCTCTTTGTAGTAAGGCATTGTAATGAGGCTATGTAATAGATGTGGATTCTCCAAGCGAGAAACAGAGAGGCAAGACTGTGAGAGAAAACAGAGGATATTACAGCGGATATGCTATAGGTTGTGTCTCTTCATTTTGCTGGATAATAAAAGGAAGGATTAGTTGTTCGGGGTGGACGTAGCCCAAACTCGGTGAACCACATATATCTGTGTCTCTCTGGTTTTATGTGTTTTCTGTGTTTATATTTCTGCTATATTCTATGTGTTCCATTGCTCCGTAATATATAATTTTCTAACACCACTGCCACTGTTGCATCTGTATGATAGCTCCCTCTGCATTCGTGATGTTGTTGGTCCTTCCTCTCACACTACATCTGCACTGCACCTCCTCTCATCATGTTGCATCGTGTTGCCCACTGCTGCACTGCAACTCAGTTACTGAGAAGTAAGTAACTGATCTCCCAACTGACCTCCCTGTTGGGTTAGAAATACCCATTGATTCTGAAGCTCCCTCTCTCTGAACTCTATGCTGTTGCAACAACTCCCTACATCTCGCACCATTGCGCACCTCATTGCGCCTTCCTGCACTGGTGCAACACTCTTGTGCCTCTTGCACTATTGCAGCCTGCTAGCTCTATGGTGTCTTGGGACTCATGCACTGTAGCTCTCTCTACCGCTACATCTGCATCCGTCTCTACCCACCCAGCCAGTCCTACTACTTGTCGTCAGGGCTCCCATAGCAAGGTCTAATCCAAGAGGCTAGGTACCTCGAGGATCCTGCCCCTCATCGCCTGTAGTCCATCTGACTACAGCTCGATGTCTCCCCACTTCCACTCAAGTGGTGCGTGTGCACTCATGGCACAGTCATCATTTGTCAAAATTTCCTTCTCTACTCGTGCTTGTGCTACCTTAGTCTGATAAGACTCTCACTTACTCTTATTCCTTGGGCACTAGGTCGCATAATGACCCATCTCCACACAGTGGAAGCACTTGATATCGGAGAGAATTTTATTCTTCTGCTTCTCCTGCTTTCCCTTAGATGCTAGGGCCACATCCTCCTCCTCCTGCTTGACCTTGATCCCTTTGCTACTGCTACCTATCTGCGACTGTCGTCTGATCTCTTCTTGGCGAAGAGATGCCCACATCTCATCCCAAGGTGGGAGAGTCCCTCTGCCCAAGATAGTCTGGACAGACACTTTCCAATCTTCTAAGACAGCATTCAGGATTGTCCTCACCATAAGCTCCTAATCCAGTGTCACTCCTATGGTAGTCATCTGGTCTCGGATCTCATTTAGTCCTCCGAGGAATGTGTCTATCAATTGACCCTTCTTCATCTGATACGACCTCATCTGGTTCTCGAGCAGCATTCTTCTCTGCATAGAAGTATGCTGGTACAGGTTCTTGAGAGCTTCCCACATCTCAAGTATCATTTCCTTCTCGACTATATGTGGTTACCACATGATCCTTGACCCCGTCAAGGATAATGCACTTGGCCCTCGTCATCGCCTCTTCATACTTGTCGTTATCATTGGGGTCAACTGGGATAGTTATAACCTTCAATGCGAAGTTCTTGACATGATTCTTGTCAAGCACTGATAAGATTTTGGCCTTCCAGACTGCGAAGTTAGATGCTCTGTCCAGTCTATCTTAGTCTCTTACACCGTGTAGTGCCATGACGCTCTTCTACTTCCCTCGTGGAAGTTCTCTATTTGACTCCTCTGAGTCTCTACTTCCTGTCTGGAATTTCTCTTCTGGACTTCCTCTGAGTCCTGATTTCCCTCCTGGAAATCCTTATGCCGCTTGTCGAGATGCCCTCTACTCTGATCGTCTTATGCAATTGCACTGTTGATCCAGGTTCCTCGACTAGAAACCCTCGGTAACAACTCCTCTAGCCCTGCTCTGTCAGGTATTTTTCTATCTACAGTACCTCACTATCTCCACTCTGCAAAATTTTTGCAGCCTTCTAAACTCCAGTAACTGCCTCTCTGTGAACTGCGTCAGCCCCTCTCTACCTCATGCTGGCTCTGCATCACCCCAAATGGGTCTGCGTCAACCCTGGGATGCCCCACGTCAGCCCTTTGCGTCAGCAATGCTAGCCTCTCTGAGGCTTTACGCAACTCCCGGCTTCTTCTGCATGGCTCAGTTTGGCTCTGCGTCACACTTCTTGGCTTCCGCGCTGCTAGAAACAGATTTGGTCACCTCAGGACAATTGTTTTCTGCTGCTATTTCTCCGCTCGGCTGATGTCTTTTAGTCCTCCTATGATCTGCAATCACGCTCCAATACCATGTTGAAGTTTCTAAGTTAGTTTAGAAACCCTTCATGCACTTTTTATGATTTATTCCTACCTACTTGTTATTTTTCTTTAATAAGTTATTTACGAAGTAAATACTGAAAATAAACACCAGTGCATGCTCAACAAATTACAAATCAGAAAACAAAATAAACAAGAACAAACACACCACATGAAACCATTGTTTTTGGACCAATGTCCCCGGAAAAACCCAATGCAGGAAAACTGGTGCAGCGATCTAAGGGTTTTCTTATTAAGCAATATTAGAGTATAATCTGGGTGTTGAAACTAGCCTACCCAACAAAGAATTTCCTTAGCAGCTATACCTCACAGTTTGAGAGAAATCTCCTGGCTGAAACCCCGGAAAGCCCTTCTGGCAGTTCCTCAGCACAAAATTGCTCTGCAACCCCAAAATCTGCCCAATCTAGATTGTGTCAGCCACTCTTAGCCCAGCGTTGGCCTTGCATTAGCCTTCCTTGGCCTGTGTCAACCCCTGGAGGCTCTGCGTCAGCTCTAGGAGCATCTGCATCAGCCACGCTGGCCCCTCTGGTGCTCTACGTAGCACTTGGTTGCCTCTGTGTGGCCCTGTGTGAGCCCTTGTTGTCTTTGTGTCACTCTCATTGGCTGCTGCACTGCTCTCCTAGCACAATCTCTGCCTTCTCTATTTCTTTGTACTCAATGCCCCTCAGCTCATCTCCCAATCACTGATTCTATCTCTCTTAGCAAACCCTGCTCTAGAGAATAGAATGACTGAACACTCTGGTGTGTTCTCCAACTGACCCTCAAGCCTCCTCTTATACTTTTCTCGTTGACAAACCAATGGCCAAGATTAAGTCCCTAATCGACAACAAAGATTAGATCAGGCTTGATCCATGTCTTTTGGACCATTCTCACACGGTTTTATATTAATTCACATTAATATTTTAATTTCCCTAAGGTCAGACTTAGGGACTCCATTAAAAATATTAATTATTTTAATATATCCTGATTTGTTTAGAATCTACCCAAACCCTTTCTGAGTATTTGAGATCTCATGTTCCCCAACCTCTCCACCAAATTTCGTGGCTAGAGCACATCCGATGCTACCCCAAATCAACATCTATAATCACTTGGGTTTTTAGTATTAATCCATTAGGTTTATTATTCCATTGAGTTTATAATATCATGGTCAAATATGGTCAATCATGGTCAACAGAGGTCAACCATGTTTTTTAAAATCAATCATGTTCAACCATGGTCAGTCATGGTCAACCATGCTCCAACGTTGCATTGTCACAAATATTATCTCAATATGAAAATCAACCATGGTAAACTTTCCTCATAAATTTTCTTTCGGGCATTAGATTTGAATTTTTTAAAAAGTAACTGAAAGTGCACAAATTTTAGTTTTTCTTGTATCAATTTCAAGGCAAAAGGTTAAAACAGTGACACATGGCATCTCATATAACTTCACTCTACTGAACCAGTCCATATTCAAATCATCGTGGAAGATTTGGCATAACTCTTTCTTGAAGAATCAAATATTGATCAGACTTGTAGGGTCGGAAAGAAAACTCAGAGGGATACTATAGGAAGAAATTTTAGAACTTGGAGATATAAAATTACACAGTTACAACCATTTCAAGATCAAGCTCCTAAAAGCAAGAAAAAGGTGTGTATTTTTTTTAAAATTGCATAACTTTTGTTTGAAAAATTAGTTTGAAGAGATTCAAAGGACGTATTATAGTATATATATCAGTATTGGTTTCTAGGATCACTACCAAGAAAAATAATTCTACACCCATTAAGCCCTTTGAAATCTCTACTATGATGCATGAAGAGGAAGAATTGCAACATGATATATCAAAATTACGGGGCCAAGTGCAATAAATTTCACTCTCACAAAGAAAAAGCAAAGATGAACTAAAAGGGGACATGGATGGCTTAAAATCAGAAATAAAAGGTGACATGGATGGTTTAAAAGGTGACATGAATGGTTTAAAATCAGACATGGAAGGTCTGACAAAGTTGTTGCAAGAAAGGCTTCTCAGTGGTGACAAGGTAATCTAGGAAAATCATGATGAGGAAAAAAGGAATATGAATTACGATTTTAGAGACTCCAATGTGGGGTTTAAGAACCACCAAATTCCAAAGATAGATATGAGGAAGTTTGATGGAAAGGATCTGGTATCATGGATGTTACAGATGGAGCCATCTTTTGATCTACAGGATGTGCAACCCTCACAAAAGGTATGTATTGAATATTTATATTTAGAATCCAATCAGTTTGTATGGTATAGATGGCTTTGTTCTCATAAACCACTTTTCACCTGGTCAATTTTTACGGAGGAAATGATAACACATTATGAAGATACCAAGAGAAACATCTTCTTTAGCTAATTGATAAATCTCATACAAAAGGGTTCAATGGCGGAGCACATTGAAGACTTCCAAAAATTGAATATTAGGGTAACCGATATTCCTGAGGAGCATAGGATTGATGTCTTCATATGGACTTTAAAAGATAACATCCAACATGAGGTTCGCCTTTGGGAGCTTGATTCATCTCAGAAGGCATTCAGGTTGGCAAGAAAAGTTGAAAGAAAAATTATGGCAACAAGGAAGTCTACCACTCACAACTATAAAGGTGGAAGTGTTACTACTCCTAGTCTTCCACAACCTACAAGGTTGACACCAAAACAATTGGAGGAAAAAAGAGAAAAAGGGCTTTGTTACAGTTGTGATAGAAAATACACTAAAGTCCATATGTGTGCTAAGAAGAATTTTTTCTACATAAATTGTGAACAGGAGGAAGAAAAGGAACAAGAAACATCAAAAGAGAAGGATATACATGAGGAGCCAACCCCAGAGAAAGAAGAAATGAATCCGAACATATCTTGTAATGCATTAGAAGGATTTACCACTCTTCAAACTCTCAATATAGAAGGATATATCAAGAAGAAAAAAGTAATAGTGTTGATTGATTCAGGTAGTACCCATAATTTTATTCATTGTAAGATAGCCAAGGAATTGAATTGCTTCCTATATCTAGCACCAGAGTGTCAAGTGATGGTTGCAAATGGAGGAACTATAAATTTATATAGAAAGTGCCATAATATCAAGCTAACTATGGGGGAATATGTATTGAATAGTCCAATGTTTTCCATTCCAATGGTTGGTGTTGATGGTGTACTACGAGTCCAATAGTTACAATCTTTGGGGACGATAGATTTCAATTTTCAAGAACTTTTCTTGAAATTTTTTTGGGAAGGAAAGGAAGTTGAATTAAGGGGTCTCACAGGGAAACCAAGAAGGATAATCATCTCTAATGGCATGACAAATCTTCTTAAGAAAGAATTGTTGAAAAGTGTAACTAGATTCGGTCTTCATAATGACATGTAATTATGATTTTATGTAAATATGTGATGTAAAGAATAAAAACAAAATTATTGTATTGACTTGCTTCATGGGTTTCATGAGAAAGATATTTTATTTTTGAGTCAAGACTCCCATTGAGAGTCTTTATGAATTATTTTTCATCTTGTCATAAAATGATAGAGTCATTGTCATGTAATGAAGTCATGTTACACTTTTTATAGAGTCAAATTGTTTATGTAAAGTATCCTCCAAGACCTTATCACTTATCATCTTCAAGTCATCCTACAATGATGGGAGAGCATGCTAGAAGAAGTCAACCTACCTCTTGAGATCATGTCATCCTAAAGGACATGAGAAGAAGTGTATATACATCCACAATCGACCTAATGTAGAGGCAAGAAAATTGACTTACATTCGGTGAAGAAGTGTGAAGAAGAAGGCTACAAAGAGAAGTGTGAAGGAGTGAGAAAAAGGATTTCTTCTAGGGTAGCAAAAGAGATTCTTCTAGGCATAGCGAAAGTAATTCTTCTGGGACAATGAAAACGAGGTTTCTTCTGGGACAATGAAGAAGATATTCTTCTAGGGTAGCAAAGAGGAGATTTCTTCTGGGGAAGCGAAGGAAACTTCTTCTGGGGCAACGAAGGAAGGATTCTTCTGGATACTTTTTTTGGGGAACCGAGATAAATATCTAAAGACCAAGATTCTCTAAAGGAATCAAGTGAGATCATAAAGACCAAGCTTCTCTAGGAGAAGTCGAGAAGATGAAATGTAAAAAATAGAGAACAAGTTTCTCTAGAAGGAGCCAAGGAGGGCAGTTCAGGATCAAGAAAAAAGTTGAGAAAGGGAAGAGGCATAGAATCAAGGTTAGTGACAAGGTTCTTGAAAGGATACTAGAGTCAAGGGTCTATTTCATGGTCTTGGTACTTATCAACTAAATACCTAGAAGAATAATTTTGATCGGGTTTTCCCCTCAAGAGGTGAGAGGTTTTGGCCCTGGTTGAAAAGCCTACATATTGTGTCACTTGTCTTTTATTGCACATATTGGTAATTGTCTTGATGAAAATAAAACAATAATAACACAATGAATAAAATACTATAATTTAGGAAGTAAAAGTATATCATAAGAAATTATCAAGAAGAGAAATCTTTTAACTATTCATGCCCTAGATTTATCAACATGGTATCAGAGCTTAGGTGTTGAAGTAAAAAAGGGGCACTCAAACAAGAAGAAATCAAGCAGTGATCATAGAAGATTCAAGGGAAACTAAGGTCGAGATCTTCAAAACCCTAGATAGAAGAAATCTACACTAGCAAGAATCTTGAAACTTTCTTCAAGAAGGAAGGAATACTAAATCATTCAAGGAGGATCATGAATCAAGCTCTCTCTTATCAATTCTCTCAAAAATAAAATACTCTATCAACATCAAGATTAAGGAGGAAGCAAGCATCAATCTCCCAAGTAAGTCTATGACTATATCTGATAATATCAAAATGTCTTTTTGCAAGGAAAGTGATAAATTGGTTGGGACTACAAATTTCATTGCATTGAAGAAAAGGATAGACCTAAATCTTATTGAGAATGAGGTCAGGGATCACATCAATAGATCGATAACCTAGCCTTCAAAAGAATATACTCAAGCACATGCTAGATTCATGAAGGGAGAAGTAATAGCCCAGAGGATTCTTATAGAATCTATAAAAGACTCTCTAATACCATATGTATCAAAGTTGGAGACTGCAAAAGTTATATATGACAAATTGGTAGAGTTGTTTTCCGCAAGTACTGCAAGAGAAGTAATCTCATTAAGGAAATAACTCTACAAACTGAAGATATCCAAGGAATATGGAATAACGTCATACTTTATGAGGATATTAGAAATTTGAGATCAACTACAAGAACTAGGAGAAGTCATGTCTGGTAGAGAGATGACCATAGTGGTATTGAATGCACTACTGGAAGAATGGGGTAACTTCACTTCAAGATTATATGGGAAGGAAGAAAGTACTCCATTTCAAGATCTATGGTCACTATGTAAGATCAAAGAAACCAAACTGAAGGCAAAGTTTGATGTTGGACCAAATGAGAAGAATCAAGCATATGTTGTTATGGCAAGAAGAAAAGGGAAATTTGGAAAGTTTGGTCCTCAAAAGAAAAGGAAGAACATGCATAAGGTAAGATTTTATGGATGTCAAGAATTTGGTCACTATAGAAGAGATTGTCCTAAACACAGTAAGGACAAGAGGGATAGAGAAGAAGCCCACATTACTGAAGAAGTGAAAAAGCCTGAGTCAAAGAAGCTTAAGAATGAATAAGTAAAAGCTCTCTACTATGACTGAGATGATCTTCTTCACTAAAAGGTAATTTTCACTTGTAATTTATATATAGGGAGCAATGTAAATAAGATATGATGCATCAAAATATAAAATAGCATCATGATAGAAGCATTGGAAGTAAGAGCTCGTGACATGGGAAGCATAGAGAATGTCTGGAATAAATTCTATCGTTTACAAAGAACGAGAGCTCTTGGAATCCTCATTGAAACCTCAAGTGATACTTATAGAAAGAAGTAGTGGTCATCATTGACTGGGATCATCATACAATAGTCAATAAAGAAACATTTTTCAGTTGAGAATATGAAATATCCTCAAGTTTATTTGATGGAATCCTTATCAAAGGATTCACCAATTTAGAAAGGAAGCAAGAGTTTCATTAGGAATTCCAACTCATGGGATTCAAGGGATGATGGTATGATGACATAATAGGAAATCAGGTCTAAAGGATAAAGTTCTTTCTTTCAAATGAAGCTACTACAAGAAATATAGATGACTGAAAGGAAATATGAGGTATGCATGCTTAAATAGGTTGTTATGAAAGTCATGTCGTATGGTTGCAGATAATATGGATCACTATTTCAATCTTGGGAAATATGATCAAAAGAAGAAAGGATCTCCTCCTCTGAAATATTGTAGAAAAAGTATAAGTCACACTAAATGAAATCAACATAATATGTTATCATATGAATCATGAGGAAGCTTAATAGAATTAAGGAAATATGATTGGAAGCTCCTATGAATGAATTGTGTGAAAATAAAGTACGAGATTGTGAAAATATTCAATAAGGGTAGAAGGAATTCAATGTCCGAGACCAAGAAGAGCTGACTAGAATATCTCCCAGAAAGATATGAAGACAGTGATAGGAGTCGAAAAAGGATGGAGACCCTTGACAATGAATATCTTTGGGAAATATGTCAACCTGTATGCAGGATGCTAATAGCTATAGGAAGATGTCATGATGAAATACCATCACAAAGGTAATGTTTGATTTAAGTGTTCATTCATTTTTGAACTAATATTTGGATGGGCTTATGTAGGACTGCCAAAGGGAAGATCCATGGATGACTTCCAAGAGGACCATATTGGAGGATGTAAGATTCTTAGGGAAAATATGGCATGAAAGCAGAATGACATCAAGTAAAGCCAAATGAAACACTGATGGATCACTTTTTGATGAAATTAAACCATGACTAAATCATGGATGAAAGTGATGGATGTTCTGTGCCCTATGAAGAAGACCCAAAAGTTCAAGACCTCATGACAAAATAAATTTATGACATCAATAAATAAATGAGTTCTTCAAGTAGTTGGTTGTCCACATGAGGAGTTGTTGTAGGTCCCTAGTTAAGAGGGATCTTGCAAAGAATTTTCTTACTTAGAAGAAACTTGGAAATTATTAAGCCAAGAGGGAGCTAAGGTACATTCCTTTTTGGGAGGAATCAGTACATTCCTTTATTGGAATATGTCCTCCCATTTTGAGAGGGAGAGAGAGACATGTCATTCTAGTCTTCACCTGGGAAGACATAATGGAAGATTGGGTAATCATTTGGCATCTGATGCTCTTTGAGGATGAGATAGGGCATCCAACAGAAGAGTAGTCGTGGAGGACCAATATTCTTTGAGGGTTGGGAAGTCCAAGATAAGAATAGTCCTCATGGACCACACCCTGACTACCCGAGTAGGCGATGTTCTGAGAGAGACAACGATGTTGGTGTCTATAAATCATTTTCCTCGCCGACATTGAGCTCAGATCTTGTGGAGATAATGAGTTGCTAGTCAAGGCCTTTCTATGTAACAATTTCGATTGATATGATGTTATACAAATGAGTTACTAATCTGAATTCTTCTTATCAAAAATTCTTCAGATTGAAAAATTCCAAGTACCATTATGAATACCTCCCTAGTTAATAGGGAGTGTTGAAAAGTGTAACTAGGTTTGGTCTTCATAATGATATGTAATTATTATTTTATGTAATGTGTTGTAAAGAATAAAAGTAAAATTATTGTACTGACTTGCTTCATGGGTTTCATGAGCAAGAGATTTTATTTTTGAATCAAGACTCCCATTGAGAGTCTTTAGCAATTATTTGTCATCTAGTCATAAAATGATAGATTCAAACTTGTCTATGTAAAGTATCCTCCAAGACCTTGTCACTTATCCTCTTCAAGTTAGCCTACAACGATGGGAGAACATGCTAGAAGAAGTCGACCTCACTCTTCAGATCATGTCGGACTAAAGGACATGAGAATAAGTGTATATATAACCACACTCGACCTCACTTAGAGGCAGGCAACTTGACTTACATTTGGTGAAGAAGTGCGAAGAAGAAGGCTACAAAGAGAAGTGTGAAGAAGTGAGAAAAAGGGTTTCTTCTGGGGCAGCGAAAGAGATTCTTATGGGCATAGAGAAATTAGTTCTTCTGGGACAACAAAAAGGAGGCTTTTTCTATGATAGCAAAGAAGAGATTCTTCTCGGGCAGCGAAGATGATATTTCTTCTAGGGCAGCAAAGGAATCTTATTATGGGGCAACGAAGGAAGGATTCTTCTGGATACTTATTTCGGGGAACCGAGATATATATCTATAGACTGAGATTCTTAGAGGAAGCCAGTGATATCATAGAGACCGAGTTTCTCTAAGAGAAGTTGAGAATATGTAGTGTAAAGAATAGAGAATGATTTTCTCTAGAAGGAGCTGAGGAGAGGAGTTCAAGATCAATAAGAACATCGAGAAAGGGAAGAGGCAGAGCATCAAGGTTAGTGAAAAGGTTCTTGAAAGGATACTAGAGTTAAGGGTCTGTGTAATGGCCTTGGTACTCGTCAATTGAGATCTAGAAGAAGAATTTGGATCAGGTTTTCCCCTCAAGAGGTGAGAGGTTTTGGCCCTAGTTGACAAGCCTACATACTGTGTCACTTGTCTGTTATTGTGCATATTGGTAATTGTCTTGATGAAAAGAACACAATAATAACATAATGAAGAAAATAATATAAGCTAAGAAGTAAAAGTATATCACAAGAAATTATCAAGTAGAGAAATATTTTAACTATTCATGCCCTAGATTTCTCAACAAGAAAAATGGGGCATAATTGTACAATTATGCTCACTAGAGGTTCAAACATTGAGATCATCTATTTCTCCATATTTCCAAAATGTCTTAGACAATCATTCTAAGGTGTTTGAGACTCCCAAAGTCCTCCCACCTATTCTTGAACATGATCATGTTATTCACTTGATCCAGGAAGTGTTCCTCCAAACATCAGGCCTTACAAATATCCTTATGCTCAAAAGAGTGAAATTGAACATATGGGAGTGAAATTTAACATATGGCTGTAGAAATGCTAGAGGCGGGTATAATTCAACCTAATCAAAGTTCTTACTCTTCTCCTGTAGTATTAGTGCATAAGAAGGATGGATAATGGCATATGTGTTCAGATTATAGGGAGCTCAACAAGATCACTTTTAAAGATAAATTTCCCATTCCAATTATTGATGAATTTTTTGATGAATTACATGGAGAAATTTACTTCACCAAGATGGATATTCGTTCAGGATATCATCAAAATAGAATGAAGACTAAATACATTCTAAAAATAGCATTAAGAACTCATGAGGGTCATTATGAATTTTTGGTCATTCCTTTTGGCCTTACTAATGCACCTTCCACATTTCAAGGTTTGATGAATTCCATTTTCAAACCCTTCCTTATAAAATTTGTGTTAGTATTTTTTTATAATATACTAATCTACATAAAATCTTGGAAGGATCATGTTTAACATGTTGACAGGGTACTCAAACTATTTTAGGAGAAACAATTAGATGCAAAAACCTCCAAATTCTTTGGAGTAAAGGAGTGGAATATTTGGGTCATATTGTATCTCATGAGGGTATTAAGGTAGACCCTAACAAAATTAAAGCCATTAAGGATGGAAAATCCCTACAACCATAAATAATATTCGAGGATTTCTCAGGTTAACAGGCTATTGTTGTAAGTTTGTTAAGAATTATGGGATAATAGCAACACCTCTAACATCATTACTGAAGAAAGATACATTTTCATGGACTCGCGTTAACAGGGTATTATTGCAAGTTTGTTCAGAATTATGGGATAATAGAAGAACCTCTAACATCATTATTGAATAAAGATGCATTTTCTTGGACCCTAGAAGCAACGAAGACCTTTGAACATCTTGAAGATGAAATGTGCCAAGCACCGGCCTTAGCTATGCCAAACTTCACAAAAACTTTTATTGTGCAATGTGATGCTTCAGTCAATGGAATTGATATTGTTTTAATGCAAGAAGGAATACCCATTTCTTTTCAAAGTCCTCCAATCAAAGGAAAGTATTTACACAAACCTATTTATGAGAAGGAAATGTTGGAAATACTACATGCACTAAAGCAAAGGCGACCTTATCTAATGGGAAGACACTTCAAGGTAAAAATAGATCATGATAGCCTTAAATAATTTTTGGAACAAAACTTATCTTTAGAAGAGCAACAAAAATGGGTCACAAAGATGTTGGGTTATGACTTTGAAATCATCTACAAAAAAGGGAAGCAAAATGTTGTTGCAGATGCACTCACTAAAAAGGATGAGGATTTGTAAGCATTTCTTTGTGCCATTTATATTATCCAACCTGAGTGGATAGCTGAAGCAAGGGATGAACGGAAGAATGGTGAAGAGGTGTGGTCACTCATTTAAAGGTTGCAACAAGATCCCAATACATCTGATACATTTATTAGGAAAAATGATTCATTACGGTACAAAGATCGCGTATATATTTGTAAGAATTCCCAACTCAAACAAAAGATTCCTTTGGAAATGAACACCTCTCCCTTAGGAGGGCACTCAAGATTTTTAAAAACTTACCATAGGGTTAAGAAGGAATTTTTTTGGGATGGCCTTAAATCTGATATTTAGAAGTTTGTGGAAGAATGTTTGGTTTTCCAACAAAATAAAGTTGAGACAATTAAGACTCTGGGTCTGTTACAACCTTTAGTCATTCCAAGTCAGTGTTGGGAGGAGACCTCAATGGATTTTATCACAGGTTTACACAAGTCTGGAGGAAAGAGTGACATCATGGTGGTAGTTGATAGACTTACTAAGTATGCACACTTCTGTGCATTATCTCATCCTTTTAAAGCTAGTACAGTGGCTCCTTCATTTATGGAAACAATTCAAAAGCTTCATGAAAATCCAAAGATTATAGTAAGTGACAAAGATCCCATTTTCACTGGAAATTTTTGGATGGAATTATTTTCTTGTCTGGGTACTTAATTAACTCATCTTTCATCTTATCATCCTCAATCTGATGGGAAAACTAAGATAGTCAACAAATGTTTGGAAGGATATCTTCGTTTCTTTGTATATGATAAACAAACATAATGGGTCAAGTGGTTACCTCTAGCTGAATGGTGGTATAACACTTCCTTCCATACTGCAGCAAAAATGACCCCATTTATGGCACTTTATGGATACCATCCACCATCCATCACATCATATTTAAGAGAAAATTCTAAGGTTCAAGAAGTAAAATATCACATCGAGCATCAACAACAAGTTCTCCAACTCTTAAAGGATAACCTCACTCTAGCGTAGAATCAAATGAAACAAAACGAAGATCAACATTACAATGAAAGAAGTTTTGATGTATGTGACTGGATATTTTTACGTCTACAACCATACAAAAAAGTGTCTCTCAAGCAAGCTAAGAAGGATAATAAATTATCGCCCAAGTACTACGGTCCTTACAAGGTGTTGAAAAATATTGGTACTATGGCATACAAATTGGAGCTGCCTTCGTCTTCCTGAGTACACCCATTTTTCCATGTTTTGTGCTTAAAGAAGGTTATCAGTGACAAGATTCCAGTTCAAACAGTGTTGCCAGAACTTGATGAAGAAGGAAAAATCATATTTGAGCCTGAAGCAGTCACATGACAACTATGGAATCAATAAATTTCAGAGTATCTCATTAAGTGAAAGAACTTACCAGCTGAAGATTCCACATGGGAGGATGAGAATTTTATACAGAAGCATCCAGAACTACTCAAGCGTCAAGGACAACACTTTTTTGAAGGAGATGAGAATGTTAGCTCCCCATAATACTAGTGTATCCCCCTTATTGTTATCATTGTGCCCATGTAGCCCCCCTCCCCCATATTGTTATTGATGTGCCCCATATAAGCCCACTATTGTTATTGTTGTGCCCTTACATTATTATTATTATGTAGGCTTTGACTATATTGTGACCACTTAGACTCCTATATATACAAAGGAGGTCTTTTCATTTGTATCATCCAAGAATTGTTCATTTATGTAACGTAAAGGAGTTTTCCCCCTAGAAGAGGATACTTTTTAAGTTTTTGATCTAACTTTTTGTCAATTGGTTGCATAATAGTGTTCCTGATTGTGTAGGATATCAGAAAATAATCTAATAACTTCATTATGGTTTTCCTAGCGGTCTTGAGATAGATGGTCCACTAAAACTTGGATAAGGCAAATCTGGGCTTTGATGGAATCAAAAAGAGGTGGCAAATCAACATGACCAGATGAGCCTCCTTGTGGCACATCGAGCTCAACTTTGTACGTCGATAGGTTCCTTTGTCTTCTTTCTCCCCTACCTTACTAGTCGCCACCCCAACAGGGATGACCTCGTTGAATCAACATAGGAAGCTTGCAAATACCTCTGGTTTGACTTGACAGGGCTAAGCCATGTCAACAATAACTCGCAATAATGATGAACTGGCTCCACTAAGGCTTGATAAGAGTACTGATAGTTCCTATGCCTGACCGAGGGTGACTAACCGGATGATTTTTCCCCTAGACTACAGGGATCAAAGCAAGAATATATTGGCTACTAGGAAGAAACAATAGAAAAACAGCGTTCCTAACACACCCACTATCGGCTAGCTGAAAACCAACCCAATTCTCCCACACCAGCAAAACTATAGGGTAGATAACCCCATGGTAACTAAGACGACTTGCACACAGAACAATTCCACTATCCTTGAGGGAGGAGCCAACCATGCACCAGAGAAAAACTAGATAAATCTTTTGGGGGAGTCAAATGTGAAGAGAATAACTTGTGACAGAGCGGGAGAATTTCAAGCAACTGGCCAAATAAATATTAATATTTTTAAATATATCTAAAATTAACATTAAAAATATGTAAAAAATAGTGACACATTATAGTTTATAATTATGTAAATTTGTTTCATGAAATTTCATCATTTAAATAATAAATGATGGCTTCTTGAGAACATAGATAGTAGCATAACATTGTTTTTTAAAGAATGTGATAATTTTGTTATACAAATTTTCTATAAATAAAAGTTTTATACTCCATGAGCTACTTTTGTATAGTACATTTAATATTTTTACACTATATTCTAATAACTCGTGTATGTACCTCCAATATTTCCTCCTAATCAACATATTGCTTTTCTAGATGTCTAACATGCCATGGAAGGAAAACTTTAACTTGCATCAATTCAATGTTATATTTTAATTATTAGTATATTATTCATTTGTAATGATAATGATGATGATGAGGATGATCACCATCCACTAAGGGAAGAAATAGTTATTAGACTTATATATTTAAATGAGCCTAGATTCATTTTATCTATGGATCTACCAAACCCTGAGAGGGATCAAATCTCTTGAGATGTAAACATCTTTTGGAATGAAAAGAGATTTGATGTAGATATAGAGTTAAGATAGATCTAGGTTGGTATAATATATATGTAGTTGGCATTGAAATATTTTATTTATAATTCATATTCTTGACATTAAAATATTAAAACATGTCCTCTCATATTTTTTTTCTTATGAGCATACATTTAATTATTTTTATTATTAATATTTGTTAATATATTACATATCGAATCCCTATTAAGCATTGAAAGAATTACAAATATCCCTCATACATTAAATTAGAAAGAAACTATTAATGGAATAAGAAATCTCTTAATCTTTCTTTGTTATTGATATTTTTAAAATCTTGTATATCAACTCTATATTAGAAATAAAATAAATTACACATCTCCCTAGTTATGGAAAGTGAAAATATAAGAAAAAAATAAATTTTAATTATTTTAATTTTCTCATAAAATTATGTTAAATATGGACATTGAAATATTTTACTTATGATTGACAATAAAATATTTCTTTTATTATTATGTTTTTGTTTTAAATAATCACATGTAATTACACATCATGTAATATCAATAATACTACTTCCTGACACATCATGTAATATCAATATTACTACTTCATGAGAGATGTTAATTTATTTTGTTATTACTATTTTTATTATATGTAACACTGTGTGACAATATCTCTCCCATACAGAACTGTAGAGTGCCTCTCGTCCCAATAATTAATTTGATTTATGGAAGTGTTTCAACAATACAATACATTAAAAATATAATCTAGTATTATTTAATTTTTATGAATTACAAATTCGCTGAATTTCATTTTATTATAAATAGTTTGAAAAATAAATCTCATATTTTTATATCTTGAAAAAAAATGTTGGTCATTCTCTACACTATCCTTCTTACAAATTTTATGATTTTGTTAAAAATATATATATATATATATATATATTATTCAATGCATTGTCTTATTATGATGTTCACATCATTTTTCAAATCTTTGTAATATTTTTTTTCCTAAATTAATATTTTAACTTACACTTAATAATTTTAAGTTACACTTAATCATTTTATTTAGTAATTAAATGATTTCTAATGATTAGTTTATATATTTATATTGTTTAACATTTTTCTTTTTAAATTTAGTTATGATAATGATTGTAACCATATGTTAAATTTAGTTATGATAATGATTGTAACCATATTTATATGTCTTTCACTCTTTCTCAATAGTTAGACCACGAAAACATCTTTAATCCAACCACGGTTAAGACTTGGATAACTTTAACAATGTTCAGAATAATATAAGAAATCTCTAACTCTTCATGATAATTAAATTGCATTGGTATATATATATATATATGATAATAAGTAATATATTTAATTTTATTTTTATTTATTATAATATTTTTATGTATTTTAATAATTTTTTTATAAAAATATTATATTCTTAAATTTTACCATTAACTATTAAAATAACATGATAAAAACAATATTTTCTTATAAAAGTAATTTTTTATAATTTTATAATTATTTAGAAACTAAATTAATTTTTAATAATCTATTTTATAATCTTATACTATAATATACTATACTTTAATTTAATTTAATTTATAAAAAAAATTATTTAAAAACTAAATTAATTTTTAATAATCTACTTTTTAATAATATAATATAATATAATATAATATAATATAATATACTTTAATTTAATTTATAATAAAAATCATCATAAAAACGAAGAAGCTATACTATAATATAATACATTACAATTTAATTTAATTTACTTTATAATAAAAATCTATTGTAAATACTTATAAAAATGAACTTTTTATAAGTATTTATAAAAATCTATTGTCAAATATATTGTTTATTATACCTGCACTCATGGTATTTGTCTTTGATTGTGAATTAGTTTGTTTTTGACAAAAAAAATTGTCACTTTAACATTAGGAATTTAATTTTTGTTATTTTTTATTATTATATAAATGTATTTATTTGTAAGGTGATTGGTTGAGGTCTTATTATGTGTTGTTTAGTAACTTCCATTTCTGTTAGTTACTAATTTTTTGGGTTTACTTTTTTTTTTTATTTAACCTTTTTATATTTATTTATTTTTCCTTTTTGATTATTTCTATTTTTGTAAATTATAATTTTTTCTTCCATATTTTCAATATAAAAAATTATAAATTTAATTATAAAAAATAATATATATTAATAAAAAATAAAAAATAATATATATTAATAAAAAATAAAAAATTATATATATTAATAAAAAATAAAAAATTATATATATTAATAAAAAATAAAACAAATAAATATATTAAAAAAAAAACATATATATTGAAGCGCATATATGTTAATATAAACAATATTATTTAATCATATTTCTTAATTTTTGGTGATGATATTAAAAAATATAGTATTTTATTATTTTTTAGTTTAATTAAACTATATTTAACCCAACGATACTAGCTACTATATAACCCTTGTTTAAATTTAATAATAAATACTTTTTATCTATTCGTATTGATATACATCTAAATTATCTTTATTTATGGTTCATCACACTTGTATCATTTTCCTAGTTAATTAAATGATTGGTTTTTGAAGATTAGTGATTATCGTTGTCAAATATATTGTTTATTATACCTGTGGACATGGTATTATGCATTAAGTTTTGTCTTTGATTGTCAATTAGTTTACCTTTGACAAAAAAAATTGTGGCTTATCTATAGTTTAACATTATGAATTCAATTTTTGTTATTTTTTATTATTATATAAATGTATTTATTTGTAAGGTGATTGGTTGAGGTGTTATTATGCTTCGTTTAGTAACTTCCATTTCTGTTAGTTACTAATTTTTTGATTTTAGTTTTATTTCTTTTTTTATTATTTCTATTTCTCTAAATTATAATATTTTTTTTCATATTTTCAATTCAAAATGATTTATTATTATATTAAAAATATATTTTAATAAATTTAATTATAAAAAATTATAAATATTAGTAAAAAATAAAACAGATAAATAAATATAAAAAAGTAAACATATATATTAAAACGTATATATGTTAATATAAATACGTATATATGTTAATATAAATAACATTATTGATGATATTCAAAAATATAATATTTTATTAATTATTTTATTATTTTTTAGTTTAATTAAACTATAGTTAACCCAAACTGCAACTCCAAATACTGCTTACTATATAACCCTCTTTTCATTTATTGGTATTTATATACATCTACAACACTTAAATGTAAATATGAATTAAACGCAACTCTTTTCTTCACGCAGTCATTCCTAAGATTTAACTCTCAAATTCTAACGTATCAGACAACATTAAACACTCGAACTAAAAACCAGCACGACCATAATCGAACTAACCCATAACGCATATATTCATATAACAACAGCCAACTACTGAAACTAAAACTAACAGACAGTATCACAATACTCTTAACGAATACTAATTCCAGCATAATCGTATAATGCGTGCTTCCCTTCCACCCCACGAGAGAAATAATGTTTCAAGTAATCTGCATGAATGAAATTCCTGAACAAGCATGGATGAGATTCGTCAATAAGTTCCGGAGCTGGACCGATCTCCGCATCGAATTCAGGACCATAAAACACCGCAATCGATAGCCTATCCCTGCAACGGTCTGTCATTACTCGATGCTCTACGCTCTTGTATCTTCCATTCGTCATTACCTGCAAAACCACCCACATATTATTTTGATTCAAACTTTCGTGAAACAAAATCAGGATAAGAGGTAAATCAATCTGTAAGGATCACAAGTTTACCTCTATCAAGTTTCCAACGTTGATGACCAGAGCATATGGAATTGGTTGCACAGGTATCCATTGATCATCCTTGCGGACATTTAACCTTACCACTTCATCATCCTGCAACAAGAGTGTAATGCCAGTCATGTCTGCATGTGGGCTCAACCCAAATACCCGATCTGGCGTGGGGCACTGAGGATAGTAATTCATTCTCATTCTTTGGTATGCCTCTCCAAACTTATTCTCAAAGAAATCAAGCTTCAACTGTAATGTCTCTGCAATTAAACTCAATAGCTTCCCAGCAAACCTTTTAATTTCAGTATTGTATGAATCCTTTAATTTCAGTATCGTATGAATCCGCAATTTCCCTGCCAATTAGCAACCCACACTACCATCAGTAAAACACCAGCAATCCCGAATTGCACCATGTACAAATTCACCAAAGGAATTGTGCTATGTAAAAACCAAAAACACAGGTCGATGTAATAATGGGTGAAACTGGCCCTATAGTTTATATGGGTATTATGAACTCAGTATCCGAATCAGTATTGCCATATCGTATTGGAAACTGAATATGCACCCTCAAAGGTTGTAATTAGTTACTGATCATATAGAGTGAAATTTGTATGGAAAAAAAGAAAAAAAAAAGTACCTGAAATCCGTGGGTTGAAGTGGCCACACATTCAAATCTCTAAGTTTGGAAGGAAAAAGTGTCAAACTCATCAAGTCACCCCAATCCAGCTTTTGCTCTTCGGACACGACAAACCTCTGGCCATAGCCTTCAACATCTCCTGGCTTTACTGCGTACTTTCTTTTCTCTTCGAAAGGAAGGTGGAAGAACTCCTTTCCAACTCTTTTAATACCATCTATTAAGGACTTTGGGATCCCATGATTCACAACCTACAAAACACCCACCACAATATATTTAGCTATTTATTCCCAAACACTTGATGATACCAAGAAATAATGTATCACTAAAATCATACCTGGAAGAATCCCCATTCTTCACAAGCCTGGGCAATTTTCTTCATCTCTTGATCTCTGTGCAATCCTTCTGAAAGCTTGGCCATGTCAATGATGGGGATGTCCAGCTGATGATCAAATATTGAAGTTGGTGCTGGTCTTTCTTCGTCCCTTCTCATATACCTTTCTGGTATTGTTTCCTGCTGCTTCTTCGCCAGTTCTTGAACGCTCTCGACCGTAAGAAAAGACTCACCCCGACTGGGAAGGTTGCTGTGAGCCATTCTTTCAAACACTCAGCAAACTAAGAACTCAATGAAACTTGAAGTCAGGGCCTGAGGCAAGCAGAGAATATTTGATTGAATGTTGAAACTATGAGATTTTTGTACATATTTATAGGGTTGGTAAGAATGAAAATAATAATTAAAACTCTCTCAGGCAGGGCATACCGTTCGTGACACGTGTGACTGGGCCATATTTGAAAGAGAAAAACGCGCTAATTTAATTAGTTGGAGAAATTGCTGGGAAAGTTATGGAAATTCTGATTATATTTAGAGAAAATTTGACAAGGATTCTTGTAAATCCAAGTTATAATAGTTGTTGGGTATTTTTTTTTTAAATGGGGTAATACTAAAACCAAACATATAAACATACAGAGGCAATGCTCTGTTTCCTTTGTTCCAGGATCTTTGCACAGGGAACCTCTTAAAACAAAATGACTCATAACAGAGTATTACACAGCCAAAGAAAATATTTCTATTGATTAAAATACAAAGCCTGATACAAACTTCATCCTCTTTCACTCAGAGGGATTTTCAAAATAAAATACTCTGCCTCTTTTACAAAATGATTTTTACACTGCTGTGTAAAATCTTCATTCACTGCTGTAAAAACAACTTACTGCTGTAATAAAAGGTTACATAAGTTTACTGCTGTAAACAAAATTCACACAGACTTACAAAAAAAACTTCACCATTTTCTTTATGCACTGCTTGTGCAAAAACCACACATGGTTTTCTTACCACACCAAAATTACATCTACTGGTTCTCTTTTTACACACTGTTGTGTGTTCAATACATCGCACTGCTGTGCCTCACTCTTCAATTTCATTACTTCGCACTGCTGTGCATTACCCTACACAAAATTACATCACCTGGTTCTATCTTTTCACACGCTGCTGTGTGTTATCATTCACATTTTTAATTACATGTGCAATTCACTCATCTACAAAAATGAGCACTCACTAGAAACATATACCAAAAAAAACATTAAAGATAAGGCGATGACTTGCCCATACCATTCTTTAAATTTGCCATGTTTCCGTAAAAGAAATAAATGAAAATTAAATGATTTTACCGGCTTTTACTTGTGGTCATAATAGCTTTTACTTTGCCCATACTCCCGCTGAAATAAAATTAAAAACTTCACCAAAACTTACCAACCCACAGTAAATTGCATTTACTGTTTTACTGACATTTACTGGCGGTAAAGGAACTTTTACTTCACGTCAAATTTATTTGCTGCTGACCTGTACTTTAACCATTGACTTTATTTGCATCGCATCGCAACTTTTCTCATGTCAAAGACCCCGACTCTATGACATTGCCGATAGCGATGTGCCGATGCGATATCGGCGATCGCTTATCGGAAACACAAAAGCTCCTTTATAATTCCTTCACTTCGACTTTGCCGATGCGATATCGGCGATCGCTTATCGCAAACACAAAGGCTCCTTTATAATTCCTTCACTTCATTTTGCCGATGCGATATCGGCGATCGCTTATCGCAAACACAAAGGCTCCTTTATAATTCCTTCACTTCATTTTGCCGATGCGATATCGGCGATCGCTTATCGCAAACACAAAGGCTCCTTTATAATTCCTTCACTTCATTTTGCCGATGCGATATCGGCGATCGCAGTTGAAATTATATTTTCAACAATAGTTAAACTTTAAAATTTTAGGTGTACGTTTTTGATGGTGCTGAATCCATTTCCACTATAAAAACAAGATTCAAACACTGCCTCTACAAGATTTTTTGAAATTTTTTACCCGAATTCCGGCCACTTTTAACAGTCCGGGTAATTCCTCCACCATGATAGACGACTCCAAGAAAAACACGTTAGACTGAATTGGTCGGGACTCGGCTGTATCTTTCTAGAACATTTGTAAAAACTCCGTTCCATTCTGCTGCTTGAAAACGGAATTATCGAAGATCCAACGCGCAGCGAGAACAGGTAAGCCGCTTTCCCGTCCACTAGAGTTCCGCGGTCTGTTGATTTATTTTTTTATTATCTTAGTTATATATTTATTAATTTTTAAGTGCTATAACATATTTTGGTTGATGTAAATTTAATAAAACAATTAAACTATTCCCCATCAATAGAAGTTGTTTATAGTCATTAAAGAAACTGCAATTTAGTAATACAGAATGCCACCCAATGGTAATCATTTCTTACCAGCAATTGAAATGGTAATCATTTTTTACCAGCAATTGAAACGGTAATCATTTTTTACCAGCAATGAAATGGTAGTAAATAGGTATGGTTAGTCTACGGTAACATATTTATAGTTACAGCAGTTGGTAAATACTGATAGGTTTATTGTCAAACATCTATCAATATTTACGTACATACCGGAAAAGGAGACAAATTAAAGAACAATCGTGAAAAAGGTGATGTACAGAAGAAAGACTATGGACCAGTAGGTAGGTGATACGGGAAATTGAATATTTTTGTGTGGTATTCAATAAAATGATTTCTATTATTTTGTAATTCATTTTCCTAATCTATTATTAGGTTATTGGATAAACTCACAAGTGTTTATGAGATCTAGTATATTATTCGTAAAATCATATAATTACATTAAGTGTATAAATGTATAAAGTGTTTATAAGACTTAATAATTTCTAAACTAAAAAAATCTATTATTTGTAAAATTATATAATTACATCAAGGTATAAAGTGTTTATGAGATTTAATATTTTTTAAATTAAGAAATTGATTGTTGATAAAATATTTCAACAATCAAATTAATTAACAAACTAAATTTTATTTATTTAGTAATATAAGCATTATTTATAAATTTTTCTTTTAATGTTTATATTATTAACTTTAGAATTTCATAAATACTGCTCTTTCTTCACCACCACATTTTTTATCTCTCACTTGACCTTCATTTAAAACATAATTGCCGCTAACCATCGTTGACGAACTCTGCAAGATCAACAATAGTGACATCTCAACTCATCGGGGCTTTCATGATAAAAGTTGTGGAGTAATGAACCATCCGATGGACCAACCACCATCTGTCAGATATTTTTCTTTCTATTATTCGTCAAATGCTAGAAGGGTGGTTAGGATATTGAATGTCTTCAAAAGTTGATCAAACAACTTGATATGTCTCACACACATAGATCTCATAAAAATAACCTGTAATCGATGCTCTTGAAACTTGGAAACTAAATCCAATAGTTTCACTGTTGTATTTATATGTACAGTTTCCATCATTTCTTAATGCAATTGAATTCATTTTCCTAAGGACCAACCACCATCTATCCGATATTTTTCTTTCGGTTATCCATTAGTTGCTAGGAGGGTGGTCTGGATACTAAATGTGTTTGAAAGTTGATCAAACAACTTGACCTATCTCGCACACATGGATTTCATAAAAATAACTTGTAACTCATGCTCTTGAAGCCCGAAGCACAAAAAGACCCATCAACATATAACAAACTTGCATAATTAAATCACAGAAGTGGAAGATGAGACTCTAGGACAAAAAGGGATTCTCAATGCAAATATTTGCAAAAGTACAATGTTTAGGGGTGTTGATCTAGCCTCAAAAAGCCATGATTACATCGTACATCACACTTTTCATTCCCCTTTCTATAGAAGACCGTGGACCAGGCGATCCACAAGTGAAAGCCACTAGCACAATGAGCACGACTAAAAGGAAAAACAAATCAACAATGCATACAACGGATTCCTTTTAAACTTGTTATTATAAATAGTTAATGAAAGAATCCATAGAGTACTGGCTTGAAGGAACCTACTCCCAATTAATTCAGGAATTGGATAAAATAAATTCAGGCCACCACAGAGCAAGAACTCCCTGACATAGTGGTGAGAGTCATTTGTTATTTTTGGCTTCTTCCCACAATCACACTCGACAAGACAAACCAAAAAACAAATGTCAAATTCATCACATCAACAATTGGAAAGTATTCTCACACACTAACTACCCTATGTACAGAATATCAAATCTCAAATATCTTTCATCTTCCTGAGCCCTCTTGTGAGGGAGTTAAGCTCATACCTTCTCTAATACCAGAAATGAATTTTTAGAAGTAAACATGGTGCACATATTTCTCACAAAACAATTCATATATTCTTTGTCAAATCACACAATTACATAAAGTATATAAAGTGCTTATGAGATCCAACAATTTCTAAACTAAGAGATTGATTATTGAGAAAATATCTCAAAAACCAAACCAATCAACCAACCAAATCTTACCTATTTACTAATGTAAGTGTTACTGAGAATGCCTTTCAGATTAATCACATTATTAGCATTTGGTCGACGTTTCAAACCAACTAATGTGGTTCACCCTCATGACAAAGGTGAAAAAATCCATAGGTCCTAAAGAATAAATAACAGGGATGCATCAAGGTCCAGAGTTAGCAGTTAGGAATTAGTCATTGATTTAATTAAATTAATATTTAATAATGTTTAGTTGTAGACTATTGGTTATAAAATAGATGTTATTTCTTTATACATATATTAAAATAGAGTCCAGAAAATCATAAAGGGTCAAAACAAATTCTTAATTAATTAACAAAATTCAAATAAGTGTTATTTCCAAGATTTTGGGTCTTCAATATAAAAACTAAGGATAATTAAGGGCATCCTATGAGTCATAAGATGATATTTTTTAGATTGGAAGTACTAACATGGAATGGCATCTTGGTGATGGGTAATTTATCATTTTCCCATTCAAATATATTTCGGGCCTTGAATATAAATGTTGGAATAAGGAATTACTGAGAGGGGTGAATTAGTAACAGTAAGGTTCTTAAAACTTTAAGTATAAGTCTTTAATTATTTTCACTACTATCAGTTACTTGTGATAGCATTCATTCACAATATAAATAAACATCAAGATAAGGCATTCACATGTACATACAATCCATCACATGAGCATCATACACATATTGACACAAATATTTTTATGTGGAAACCCAAAGGGAGAAAACTATCAATATGTTTAGTGTTATGATGTAAATTAAGCACCTACTTAATTACATAAATTTGTTTGTGAGCACCCACTCATAGGAGGCACCGACCCCCTTAAGATAGAAAACCACTACTTACCAAGAGGCACCAACCTCTTATGAATGCAGGCAACTACCTGCTCTAGCCATTGTTTTACTTTTCATACAATTTTCAAACTGAAAACAGAGGCAAATGCATTTACATAGAAATACAAATATGGTTTGCTCTAGTACTAGTTCCTTTCCTTCAGCTCCCTAGTTCTCCTTCGAATTGTTCTCTCTTTTGCTCAACCATCTTAGGTCTTAATCCTATGATATACCTCCTTTCAGTGGCGCTTAGATGAGTCACACACCCACAATAATGCACTTTGTAACTCTCAACACTTATGCATTCCCCACTTGCATAACTACTCTCCACTATTTTATTCCTATGCTACGTTGTGACCGATGATGTCCCTGTACCCAATAGTGTGCTACAACATTGTATTGTTTTTTGTTGCTTAATCAGGTTGCTTGCACACTTCAACATGGCTCCCGATTATTTTGTAACATGTGTTCTCAGTCACAATAGCTAATTTAATTCAAAGGATGAACTTTTGAGTGATTCCCTATGCTGAGAATTAATTCTCAGTATTAATTCTCAGTAAAAGCATGCACTCCAGAGAGGTGTTCCATGCTTACAAACTGATCCTAGTGAATAATTTGTACCTCAGACATGGTTTTCTTGTTTCAAGTCATCTCTTCTTCAGCTAGTCATTTTTTCATTTAATTCTTCATGGCATACAAGAAATATCGGGGAAAGCTAGTTTTGTTTGAGCCAGACCCATTAAATTTTCTCTGCAAGCTAAGGTCCTCACTATCTTGTCTATGAAGTCACCAATAACACATGAAGACCATGTGAAACTAATTCTTGGGCATGCCTTTCAATTTTGGTCGGGAGGTCATGAGTCAGCTCAATTTTCCTGCTTGTGCACCCGTATTAGCCTCGACCTCGACTTTCCCGTAAGCCTGACTACGAACCTTTTCTACCCTTTTGGGTTTATTTTATTCATTCAATGTTGACAACTAAATACACAAGAAAAACTTCACAAAACAAACCCTAGGTGCAAACTTCGAGGTTTTGCAACATTATTAGTGTATGTCATGTTGACATCGTCCAGGCCACATGGCTACTTCTGTAGGGTGACATGTGCCACCTAAATCTGGGCCACTAGGCCATCCAAACATGCCAAAATTGTATGCCACGTGTCCTTTGTACTTACACATCACGCTAACATCATATGTCACGTTTCCTGTACTAGGTACCACATAAGTCAGGGGTCGGGAGTCGGGGCTTCATTCTTCATCCTAAACTTTGTTTCCCTGCCCAACCTTGGATCAATCTGATTACTGAATACCGACTTGGAGCTGGTCCCACATAGGTTGGGGGTCGAGGCTTTGTCCTCTTGTTGACTCTGCTATGCAGCCTGACCTCTAACTAGCCTGACTCACCTAAGTCCAAACCTTAATTCAAAATATGCCTAAGTCCTAAGAGAATGAGATTTTCTGTCTACCAACTTCAATTGGCTATAACTCCTGATTTAGAAGACCTTTTCTAGATTCCAACATACCATTGGAAAGTTCTTCCAAAGAACTATCTAACTATGCCATTACCAAGAGCATATGAACTAAACACATGGGGCATAAATACCTCCAAATTCTGGGACTCCCCGACCATCATAGTCATATTTTTATGGCTTATATAGTAAGCAAGCTACTGTGATGATTCTCTACAGAATACTATAGCAACCATGGGACTCCCGTGAACAACATGCTCATGAATGCCAACAAGTGCTTCATGTATCCTTAGTGTTAGTCCAATTGACATCAATGCCAACATAGTGAGTGCCACCAACCATCTAGAAATTGCCAATTGTCCAACAATAAAGTTTGAAGATAATTAAACGTGTATTTTGAATCATAAGATGATAATTTTTTAGATTGGAAGTTTTTGGTGTTAAAATAAAGGCATTTTTATTTTTAAAAATAATAAAATGTAGTTAATTTAAATAAAGGTTAATTTGATTTTAATAAAAATATTAATAAAAGATTATAATTATACCAAAAAAATATGTTATGAGTGATTAAATGATAATGGCGATTTTTTTAATAATAGTATTTCTATTTTATAAATTAGAAAATTCTAATTAATTTAAATATGATAGTAAAAAAAATAATTTAAATAAAAGTACTGATAAAAAATTATATATGTGTGTTGAGAGAATGAGAAATTAAATAAAAAAATTAAAATAATAAATTACAATTAAAATATTAAATAAAAAATATATTATGTATCAATAATAATAAAATATGTATATTTTATTGTTATTTCTACTCTTATAGAATTACTCATAAAAATGGATGTTACTCTTAGACCCCAAGCATATTGAGACTTTGTTTTATATTTGGGGTAGAGAATAACTCCTTCTCTTAGCACTACTAACATGTTGCACATCTTTTAAAAGTGACTTTTTTTTTGTTGTTTTTATTTGGGAAACAAATGGTAAACCAAACCACTTGAGCTAAAATCTTTTGACTTAAAAGAGAGAATTTTGAATATAGGTTTTTTAAATAATAAATATGGATGAGATTTAATAAATATAAAAAAATGAAATTAAACTCAAAACTTAATTTTGACTAACTTTTTAATTTTTAATTTAAATAATTTTAATATGTGAAAATACTTTTTACCTTGGTTTCATTTTTAGCTTTTATTCCATTTGACTTATTTTTCTCCATTATTTACTCCTTTCTCACTCACTTAACAAAATGGTAGATAAACTCTAACCAGAAGTTATGTATGTTATTAACAAGAAAATTAGTTATTACTACCACAATTTCTTTCTATTATTAAAAATAATTTGTTTAAATAATAACATTACATAAAATGTGTTTCTGGATAATATAAATCAACTAATTTTAACAATATGATTGTGCTCATTTTGCTCGATCCATATAGATGAACCGATTTTAATATTATTATGCTAATTTTATATTCATTATCATTTAATATGTTTCTTGATCGTCAAATCATCAAGAAGATCAAGGTTTCTTAGTCATGATCAACGTTGTTGCAGTCACTTGTTGATCACCTTTAGTCACAAACCTTTTGAGCTTTTCACACGATCGACCCTCCAACATTCTCCTACTATTGTTGCAATCGGTGTTCATCAGCCACGAGTTAAGTTACAACTCTCGTTTTAATGGAAGATGGCATTCTCAACATCAAACCCCATAGCCAGGTGGTGAATGACTATTTTCATCGACGTGCTTCATTCTGCATGATTTTTACACTGGTAATCGAATCAAAGTTGATATTGAATATCAAACCAAATTTCCATGGTGAAAAAAAAGACATGTGCTTACTCCTTCAAAATTCCTGTTCAGAAAATGGATATGTTTTATAATATAAAATTTGTTCCAATACCTACAATTTGAAATGCTAATGGATTGATATACGACCCTCTGAAATTATGACTAAGCATGTTCAAAGAAAATGCATATTTTAGAGTAGCCCAAGTACATAATTACATCTTCTTTACCCTTCAGTTCAAACTTAAAAACATAAAAGCCTAAAGAGTGGGAATAATTCCCTTATAAACATTCATTCAATAAAGGGTTCACTGATATAATTTGGTCGGGCTTAAGTTTGGCTTATATTGGAGATTTTGTAGAGTGAATATCTAATTAAAATTAGATGTAGATGGAAACAGCCATAAGGTAATAAGTACATGAATGAAGTAATGCAAAGTGAACATACCTAAGAAGTAAACAAAAAAATATGGAAGATAAAGTGAGATGAAAGATACAACTCTCAAGTGAGGCAAGGTCTAAAGACCCTGTACTCACATTTTTGCATTTATCAAGTCAAAAAAATAATTAAATATATAGAATTAAAAAGTAGTTGGGCAGTTTGAAAAAACTCATAAATAGGATTTAAAACCTAAATACAACACACAATCCAAACAAGAGAGTATTCACTCACAACAAAATCTAAATAATGAACCATTCCAAAACATTCTCCTTTATTCTCACACTCCCCCTTAATGGAGGAATGCTGTACCAAACTTAACAAATTCATACATATCTCTAACTTTTCCTTTATAAAAGGATTTGTAAAGATGGAAGTTGCATTTTCATTAGTATTACAATAAGCTAAATCAATTTCCTTAGACTACTTCTTTTTCCTGACAAAATGATAACGAGTCTCAATGTGTTTCGATCTTGCATGGTACATAAGATTGTTGGCTAGTTGATGGAGCTTTGATTACTACACATGATGATCGTTGGTGTTTTCTATTATTCTCTCACATGTTCAAGAACTCACCTCAACCAAACCTCTTCACATGTAGAACTACTCAAATCTTTATATTCAACTTCTTTTGATGGAAAATAAATAATTGATTGTTTCTTGTTGCTCCATGTGATGATCCTAGGTCTAACGTTGAATGCATATCTTGAAGTTGATCTTTTATCATTAGGATATTTGGCCCAATCTAAATCAAAATAACCTATCAACTCGACATAAAAAATATTAGTATATTTAACACCAAAATTAGTAGTCCCTTTCAGATATTGAAGGACTCTTTTCATTGTTTTCTAATGGCTTTCAAGAGACTTGTCTGTGAAATGACTAAGAATGCTAACTGAATATGATATGTCTAGCTTGGTTTTTGTGAGATATTTTGGACTTATCACCAAGTGATGATATAGTGTACCATACACCTCTCTTATCCCATCATCATTGTAGAGTTTGGCATCATGTTATAATGGTATTCACAATGCCTTACAGTGATCCATTTGAAACCTTGTTAGCGGCTCTATTGTATATTTGCTTTTTGTAACTATTATTTAGTCAGCATCTATTCATGTTTCAATACCTAAGAAATAATGAAATTCACAAAGTTCTTCTATTTTAAAAACATGTGACAGATTTATTTTAAGTTCATCAATCAACTTAAATGCATTTCATAATAAGATCATCAACGTGTAGGGAAAACAAAGCAACATTCCCATTTTGATCTAACTTGATAAGCAAGTTAAGACCACTCTTGATTTTCATACAACCTTCTAAAGAAATAAAGATTAAATCTTCGCATACCAAGATATTGGCTCTTATTTCAACCCATATAAATTTTTCTTTAATTTACAAACAAGATGCTCGTGATCCTTCTTTATGAATCCTTCTCGCTAAACTAGATATACTTCCTTGTTTGAACCCCATTCAAAAAAATAGACTTAGCATATAGCTAATGTAATTTCCATATATATTTGTAGCTAATGCAATCATTAAACTGGTTGTATTTAACTTAGATAAAGGTACAAAGGTGTCATCACAATCATTCCCTCTTTTTGTGAGTAACCTTTAGCAACCAATCTAGCTTTATATTTATCTACGATTCCATCAACACTAAAATTGGGTCTAAACAACCATTTGGATCCTATGGGTACTTTATTTTTAGGAAATTAAGTTAATTCCCAAGTATATTTTTTCATTATGCACTCATATTCTTCCTTCGTTGCATCTCTCCATTCTTTTTTCTCATTAGCTTAATCAAAAATCAAAGGTTTTATGCAATTCATTACTTTAGTCATTAAGACATAATATTTAAATCTTACTAGTGGTTGAGTTTGACATGATGAGCTCTTTGTTTCCTCACTTCTTTCATCTCTACTCTTGTTTTGTGGTGAATCATCTCCTTCGCTTAGTGTATTGTGGTTGCTTGAGGTGTACATATCATTGGATTCTTCTTCCTATTTCTATTCATGTTTATCATCTGATTCTTCCTTAACATTATCATAAACACCACATCCGTTCATATTGGGGGATATATATTGAGAAAAAAATGACATAATATATTGAGCATATAATATGGGGTAAAGGGTTTTTATATTTCCGGGTATAAAAAATGGAGCTCAAAGGTAATGGAAAATATAAAGGGGTATAAAAAATATTAATGAAAAAATGGATACCTACAATATCTAGTAAAAGTAAGGGTTTTTTAAATTGGAAGATGTATTGGGTTCGTATTGATAGGGGGTTAAATAATGTGAAGTTTAAATGTGTTTTCCGTTATGTGGTCATATTAAGGGTATCATTTAGTATGCCACGAATGCACATGATATGTCAGAGGTACATTGAGTGAAGCTCCCATGGACTTTATGTGTTGAGGGATCAAATATCTTATATGCTTTATGATCAGAATAATAACCAATGAAAACACAGTTACTAATGTTTGCTTCAAACTTTCTCCTATCTTTTTTGGAACATGAGGAAATGCTTTACTTCCAAATATTCTTAAATGACTTACTTTTGGTTTATAAATATAAAGAACTTCAGAGGGAGTTTTATGATCTAAACATTTATTTGGACTTCTATTATTCAAATAAACAACAGTACTAACAACTTCAACCCAAAAATCATTGGAAAGGTTTTTACCTTTCAACATGCTTGGTGCACATTCCACTAAGGTTCAATTCTTTATTTTTAGATATTACATTTTGATGTGGAGTATGTGGCACTATGTACTATTGTACAATTCCATGGGCTTTTCAATACTTGAAAAATGTACCTGATGTATATTCTCTCCCTTGATCTAATCAGAGGATCTTGATGTCTTTTCGTCTTTATTTCTCAACTAAGTTTTTAAACTCTTTAAGATATTCAAATACATCAATTTTCTTTCTCATTAAATAAACCCATTTATATTTTTTATGAACATGGATAAAGATCAAAAAATAGTATCCTCCACCTAAAGACCTTGTTTGCATAGGCCCACATATATTTGTATACATAAGTCCAAGGATATCCCTTTTTATTCTATATGTATTAGTAGGGAACTCCTCCCTAATGCACACCCTTCACATCTACAATATTCATTCTTAAGAAATGGAAATCCCTCTACAATTCTTTATTTTTTATGTACCAACAAGTCATGATCATTAAGGTGGTCATACCTTTGGTGCCAAAGAGCTTCTTTTTTTCATGGTTGTGGATGTCAATGCCTGATCACTTTTGATTGTGATATAAAGCTTATATAAATATCCAATTCTTTAATATGTTGTAATAACCTTAGAGTGATCCTGCATATAGTTTATCATACAATGTGACTTTACAAATTCTACCTTCAATCCCGATATTTTATGGTAGAAACTAAGATTAGGTTCTTCTTAATGCCAGGCACATACATCACATTATGAATTTTTTTTAATACAACCATTTGGTAGTGTTACAAAAACATCACCATATCCTTTAATTTGGTATGAATGATCATCCCCAAGATATACATTTGCACCATTCTCTGCAATTTAGCCGCTAGACTTTTTAATTCAGTGCAGATTATTTATGGCTTAGCACAATGCTGGGGAGATCTATCTCAGACAATCTACAAGTCATGCCTAACTTATGTCATAAAAAATATTTTCAAATGCCAACTTGGAGCTCTTGGGGCACAATTCGTATCTCATAACTGTTGCTTGCATTATGATGTCTATAAATTTTTCAATGCTACCACTATCACCACCACTAGGGGGAAGTAAAAAATTCTTACACTGCATTTTATTTGTAGACTTCCTTTATTTTTCCACAACCTTGGATTCACAATAGCTACAAAAATGTGCACTCATGCCACTCCAATGTATCATAGGTGTTTAGTTCAAATTGCAATAGGTCATAATGGACAACACACCACTCATTGTTTCTACCATGATCAAGGATCCTTCTTCCTCTTAGTCACCCACTTTACACTTGGTTGGACAACCATAAGGGGACACAAAATGCACATCACAATAGTCTCTTGTTGAACATGCCTCCTTTTCTAGGCAACACACCACAGAGGGACACACCACTCATGAACAAGTTTGGAAACCTCATAAACCAACATTTCCTTGCTGCAACAATAGTGCCTACCTAAGTTCAACACCACTTCAATATGCAGAGGAGGTCTGCGCTACTTAACACAAATTCCCAAGACTCAACAATTCCATAGGATTGCATGCCTCTCTAACCAAGCTCTAATACTAAGATAGAAAATATGGAAAACAAAGTGATGGGAAGATGACAGATGCGACTCTCAGGGGAGGCAAGGCTCAGACCATATATTGTGTACATTCATTTAGCCAAAAAGTAAATACATACATATATATATATATATATATATATATATATATAATTACAAAGTATCTAAGTAGTTTAAACAAACTCCTCATAAATAGGATCAAAAACCTAATTAGAACACACAATACCAACAAGACAATCATCACTCATAACAAAATCCTAATTATGAATCATTCCATAACTTTCTCCATTATTCTCATAGAAGCAATGAACACATGAATGGATTAGTGTAGGGAAAGAAGACAATGTTGGGTGTAGAGCCTAATTATCTTCTGTATTCAAAGGTATCGCCACATTGGACCCCAGTTCGAAATGGGGCGACAATGCTGCCCATAAAATATTTGCTGCAGGGGGGGTCCAGGGGGGGGCGGTTGTGACCTTTGGGGAGCCCCCCACCTAGCAGGGGGCCAAGACTCAACAATTCCATAGGATTGCATGCCTCTCTAACCAAGCTCTAATACTAAGATAGAAAATATGGAAAACAAAGTGATGGGAAGATGATAGATGCGACTCTCAGGGGAGGCAAGGCTCAGACCATATATTGTGTACATTCATTTAGCCAAAAAGTAAATATATATATATATATATATATATATATATATATAATTACAAAGTATCTAAGTAGTTTAAACAAACTCCTCATAAATAGGATCAAAAACCTAATTAGAACACACAATACCAACAAGACAATCATCACTCATAACAAAATCCTAATTATGAATCATTCCATAACTTTCTCCATTATTCTCATAGAAGCAATGAACACATGAATGGATTAGTGTAGGGAAAGAAGACAATGTTGGGTGTAGAGCCTAATTATCTTCTGTATTCAAAGGTATCGCCGCATTGGACCCCAGTTCGAAATGGGGCGACAATGCCGCCCATAAAATATTTGCTGCAGGGGGGGTCCAGGGGGGGGCGGTTGTGACCTTTGGGGAGCCCCCCACCTAGCGGGGGGTTTCGGGGGTAGCGCCCCCAAAGCTAAGAATAGATGTAAAATTGCCTTGTAAAAGTATAGAAATTTCTAGTCAATCTAGGTTGTTCATTAAGCGAAGATCTGACGGTAGAAGTTATGTTTAATTTAGCATTTTTTGCCCTAGAAGGCAACCCCTCACTATATATGAGGGAATTGTATTGCATCTATGCAGATCTGTATTCTGAGTGAGAAAGAGAGAGGAGATTGAGAGCGAAGAGGGTGTTACAGCGGATCTGCTGTAGGTTGTATCTCTTCAGTTTGGTGGATAATATAAAAGGAAGGACTGGTTGTTTCTCTGTGGATGTAGCCCAAACTGGGTGAACCACATATATCTATGTCTCTCTTGTTTTATGCGTTTTCTGTGTTTATATTTATGCAATATTTTATGTGTTCCATTTCTCTGTAATATATCATTTTCTAACAACTGGTATCAGAGTCGAAGGTTTATTTCGCTGATAAACTCACAGGAAAGAAGGGTTCCTGGTTCGAGTGGGAGCAATGGGAGAAGATGGTAAGTTTAGGGTTGAGAAATTTAACGGCCAAAACTTCTCACTGTGGAAGATGCAGATGGAAGATTATCTGTATCAGAAAGATTTGTACCTACCATTAGGTGGAAAAAAAAGATGTCGACGTGTATGATAGATGAAGAATGGAACCTTCTCGATAGAAAGGCACTCGGAACAGTATGGTTGTGCCTCGCAGCATCGGTCGCCTTCAACATTTCGAAGGAAACAACGACAGAGGGTTTGATTAAGGCATTGGCGAAACTATATGAAAAACCCTCGGCCTCAAACAAGGTATTTCTTATGAAACAGTTATTTAATATGAAGATGTCGGAAGGTGGATCTGTTGCAGACCATTTAAATGATTTTAATATTGTTACAAGTTAGTTAAGTTCTGTAGGGGTAAACTTTGATGATGAAGTTAGAGCTCTATTATTCTTGTGCTCATTGCCAAAAAGTTGGAATGGTTTAGTAATGGCCATTAGTAACTCTGTTTCTGGATCTAGTACTTTAAAGTTTGATGATGTTGTCGATGCTATCCTTAGTGAGGAAATGCGACGGAAAAGCTCCGGTGAGACATCAGGTAATGCTTTGAGTGCGGAGTCTAGGGGAAGAAAAATGGAAAGAGGAAAGAGCTCAGGATATCGTAGTAAATCAAGGAAAGGCAGATCCAAGTCTAGATCGGGGATAGTTTGTTGGAAATGCGGAAAGAAAGGACACCTAAAGAAAGATTGTAGATCTCGGAAGGGAAAAGAAGGAGATGCACAGCAAGAAAACAATCATGAAGCAAATGTGACAGGTGAGGTGTTACAAGATGCTTTGATTCTTTCTTTCGAAAATATTATTGATTCCTGGGTGGTAAATTCAGGGGCCTCATTCCATGCCACACCTGATAAGAAATACTTTCATGACTTTGTTTAAGGAGATTTTGGACAAGTCCATTTGGGTGATGATAAACCCTGTAAAATTGTTGGAATGGATAAGGTTCTTGTAAAACAGCAGAATGGAAACCAATGGCTACTAAAGGAGGTAAGGCATGTTCCAGATCTAAAGAAAAATCTAATTTCAATAGGGCAGTTAGGCGGTGAAGGTTGTGTGACAACTTTCACAGATAAAGCTTGGAAGGTTACCAAAGGAACCCTGGTAATAGCAAAAGGCGAAAAGGTTGGTATATTGTATTTATGCAATGGCATTTCTAACTCTGTTAATGCTTTAACTTCCAAAGGAGCAGACGCAGCATTATGGCATCATAGGCTCGAACACATGAGTGAGAAGGGGATGAAGATCCTTCACTCAAGGAATTTGTTGTCGGGTTTGAAGAATGTTGATTTGGACTTCTATGAGAATTGCATTTATGGAAAACAGAAGATAGTCAAATTTCTCAGAGTTGGGAAAGAAAAGAAGAGCGAAAAATTAGAGCTTGTGCATACAGATGTATGGGGACCTGCTCAGGTATCATCTCTTGGTGGCTCTCGTTATTATGTTACTTTTATTGATGATGCAACTAGAAAAACTTGGATTTATTGTATTAAGAATAAATCTGATGTATTTGATATTTTCAAGAAATGGAAAACTTTGGTTGAGATTGAGACAGGAAAGAAATTAAAGTGTCTCAGATCAGACAATGGAGGTGAATAATGCAGCAAAGAGTTTGATAAGTATTGTTCAGAGCATGGAATTCGTAGAGAGAAGACAGTTCCAAGAACACCACAAGAAAATGGTGTGTCAGAAAGGATGAACAGAACAATCATGGAGTTTGCAAGGTTCATGAGATTGCATGCAGGATTTCCTTTACAATTTTGGGCAAATGCTGTAGATACTATTGTTTATCTAATAAACAGAGGACCTTCAAGATCCTTGGATGGTGGTGTTCCAGAGGAAGCATGAACAACTAAAAAGGTAAACTACTCCTTTTTAAATCCTTTTGGTTGTGAGGCCTTTGTCCATATTAATAAAGAAAATAGAACAAAGCTTGAGGCAAAATCAAAGAAATGTACCTTTATTGGATATGGTGTTAATGATTTTGGTTATCGCTTATATGATTATGAAAATCACAAAATCATTAGGAGCAGAGATGTAATATTCAATGAAAATTTCTTGTATAAGAATCAGTTGCGGGAAAAGAAACAGGAAAAAGAAAACAAGGAATACATAGTTCTTGATGAGATCACTGAAAAAGTAAAGGTGCCTGAAAATAATAATAATCAACAACTACAACAACAGCAACCACCACAACAGCAACAGGGACCCCAAACACCTGAAAGTGGTGTTAGAAGATCTACCAAGATAAGTATACCCCCTGAACGATACTCTCCTTCATTATATTATTTATTGTTGACTGATTCTGGTGAACCCGAATGTTATGAAGAAGCAATGTAGGTTGAAAGCAGGAAGAAGTGGGAGTTAGTCATGGAAGAAGGGATGGACTCCTTAATGCATAACCAGACTTGGGACTTAGTCAGGTTGCCTGCAGGTAAAACTACATTGCAGAATAAATGGGTTTACAGGCTAAAGGAAGAAGACGGAGGAAAACAAAGGTACAAAGCTAGACTTGTGGTGAAGAGGTTTGCACAGAAGAAAGGTATTGATTTTGATGAAATATTTTCTCCTCTTGTTAAAATGACTTCAATCAGAACTATTTTAAGTCTAGTAGTAGTTGAAGATTTACATCTTGAGCAGTTAGATGTAAAGACAGCCTTTCTCCATGGGGATTTGGAAGAAGAGATATATATGCAGCAGCCACAAGGATATGAGGTGAAAGGGAAGGAGAAACTAGTGTGCAGGTTGAAGAAGAGCTTGTATAGCTTAAAACAGGCTCCAAGGTAGTGGTATCTAAAATTTGACAAGTTTATGTTTGAACAAGGTTATACTAGATGTCACTCTGATCATTGTGTTTATCTGAAAAAGCAAAATGATGGCAGCTATATTATATTGTTATTGTATGTGGATGACATGCATGTTGCAGGGTCTAACATGCAGGAAATAAATGTGCTCAAAATAAAATTGGCAAATTCATTTGCAATAAAGGATTTGGGAGCTGCAAAACAAATCCTTGGTATGAGAATAACTAGAGACAAGAAAAATCGCAAATTAACATTGTCTCAGAATGAGTACATAGAAAAGGTGTTGAAAAGATTTAATATGCACAATCAAAAACCAGTTAGTACACCTTTTGCTAGCCATTTCAAACTTAGTAAGGAAATGTGCCCAAAGACCCAAGAAGACATGGATTATATGTCTAAAGTTCCATATGCATCAGCAGTTGGAAGCTTAATGTATGCAATGGTCTGCACAAGGCCTGATATTGCACATGTAGTGGGAGTTGTAAGCAGGTACATGAACAATCTAGGAAAGGAACATTGGATGGCAGTGAAATGGATTCTCAGATATTTGAAAGGCACCACAAATCAAGCATTATGCTTTGGTGGTTCAAACATTTCTCTACAGGGATATGTTGATGTAGATATGGCAGGTGACAGAGATAACAGGAGGAGCACTACAGGATATGTATTTACTATAGGTGGAACAGCTGTCAGTTGGGTTTCAAAAATCCAAAGTGTTGTTGCACTTTCAACAACAGAAGCAGAGTATGTTGCTGCTACAGAGGCTAGTAAAGAAATGATTTGGTTACAAAGGTTTATGGGTGAATTGGGTAAGGAGCATGATATGGGCACGTTATACAGTGATAGCCAAAGTGCCATTCATCTTGCAAAGAACTCAGCATTTCATTCCAGGACTAAACACATACAGCTCAAGTACCATTTCATAATATCAGTGTTGGAAGATGGTGAGTTGAAGCTGAAAAAGATACACACTAGCAAGAATCCTGCAGATATGCTAACAAAAGTTGTAACCAGGGAGAAACTGAGAATCTACTCAATTTTAATTGGACTTCAAGTATGATGAAGAAGATGAGAAACAACTAGGTCCAAAGATGAGTCATTGTCCAGCAAATGAAGCAGCGGTGGAGTTGCTATAATCAGTCTCCAAGTGGGAGATTGTTGTGTGTGGAGCCTGATTATCTTCTGTATTCAAAGGTATCGCTGCATTGGACCCCAATTCGAAATGGGGCGGCTACACCGCCCGTAAAATATTCGCTACAAGGGGGGTCCAATGCAGAGATCTGATGGTAGAAGTTATGTTTAATTTAGGGATTTTTTTCCTAGAAGGCAACCCCTCACTATATATGAGGGAATTGTATTGCATCTATGCAGATCTGTATTTTGAGTGAGAAAGAGAGAGGAGATTGAGAGCGAAGAGGGTGTTACAGAGGATCTACTGTAGGTTGTATCTCTTCAGTTTGTTGGATAATATAAAAAGAAGGACTGGTTGTTTCTCTATGGACGTAGCCCTGTTAGATCTGCTACATATTTCAGCGTTTGGAGGAGCAAATACCATCTTGGCCGTGTGATTATGCTAAAAGGGAGCTCGCAGCGGTCCATTTCCTTCTTCTCCTTCATTTTCACTAATACCCCCATCGCCCCGCTATCTCTGTTTTCTTCCAAAAAACCTGAATAAACCTGCTTTCCCTTAGGTCCCACATGCCACGTCACAGTCACCAATCGCAATCACAATCATGGCTTTCAAGAGGTCTTTTATAAGTCATGCCTTTAACATTGCCGATGGCCAATTACCCATTGCCCCTATCGGATGCGATATTGCTGTTAAATCATGTTACAATGGTGTAGTCGGGTCCGGGCTTTAATCGCTATCGGCGATCGCATATGTATAAAGGCCCAAACCCCTTGTCTTCCGCTGATTGCGATATTGCGATCGCTCCTCCGCCGTCCGATCAGTCTCGCAAGATCCAATGGCCCACGTTTGTTCGCACTCGCTTCCGAACTGTCGATGCGATATTCATCGGTGATCGCAAGTCGCAGGGTCAGGGCTTGTTGTTAATGTAGACCACTCCATTCCGCCGATGCGATATCAGGTGCTGGACCCGATACGACTCACCACTCCCTTGTATAAGGTTTCAAGTCCGCTTTCCGCCTCAGATAGTGTATTTTCCTATACTTAGTCTTTCTGCCTTTTGTGCTCCCGATGGTGTATTTTGCTGTCCATCTGCGCAATCCAATGGCTGATATCGCTCCTCCGCCATGCACTCCTCTCACTCCCATCATTGCATACTCTCGAAGAATGAAGGTAACTGGTTTGCCCGTACCTGGCGCATTTCATCTTCAACCACCGCATTCAACAAACAGGATGGCCGAAAAGGGAAAGGACTAGCCTCGAGCAGATAAAACATTTAGCAGTTATGGAGCTTCATCCATATTACACTCTGCCTGCTCAAGAAGTATAGCAGAGCGTCCGAGAAGATCAATTTTGTTCTCAAACACAGCCAGATAGTGGCAAAGACCCATATTAGACAGTTAAAGCAGTTGGTGGTCCATTATGACCCCTCCACGTGTAGAATAGCATAGCATTTTTGTAATCAAACTCTATATATACCCAGAAAACAGATATAATCAAGGCTGATGGTTGTTGTTCTGATGTAAGGTTCAACTTCTGGAGACTGTCATTACTTTGATACAAGCTTCTTTTGCTGTTAATTGCTCACTTTCCATTTCTACTTTGTTCTAGGTTGTGCCTGTTATGCATTTGTTCATGTGCTCTTGATATTTAGCATTAGAGGGGCTATCATCCCACCTCTGTGTTGAAGTCTAGTATGTATCATTGAATGTGTTATGCAGGTTTCTGTTTACTTAATGCCAGAGAGTTGTCATCCTGTCTGTGCTTTAGGAAATGGATTTGCAGACCTCTTTACTGGTTGCAGCTGGCCATCACATGGTCTTGTGCATATGCTGGTGTGGTCAGTATTCTCCATGTACACCTAATCCTCAAACTGTAAGTAATTGGTGGTCTAAATCCTTGTAGTCTGGGGATGTTCACCCATGTCTAGAGTTAAGCATAGTAGAAGTGGTTATATGGCTTGAACAAGCATCATTCCTTCCATTCATCCATTTCCAACATTTTTTTGAGTTTGTAATGTTCCCGAGCATCTCTGAGCTACAACCTAGGAGAGTTTCTTGGGGTGATAACATTAATTGGCGACGTTGCCGGGGAGAGGAGATTAAAGCTCAGCTTCCCTGGGAGAACGACACAGTTCCAGATTTTGATGATAGACAAAGTCTGGGCACATTTCTAGTTGTAATCATCTATCTGGCGACTCCACTGGAGGAAGACCAACCTTTGGCGACTCCACACTATAGTCCTGGCTCAGTCCGTGAGACACACTCGAAGAAATCCTTGGAAATCACTAGCTGTTCCAGTGCCTGACCCTGAGAAGATTGTTAACCCAAAGAAAACATCACAGAAAGGAGCATCAGGATCAGGTAAGCCCAAGAAATCTTATTTGTCTCTTCATGAGAAGTTCTTAGTTGAAGATGCACAGTTTGAGGATCTAAAGCCTAGTATTTCTAGTGAAGAAGCCCTTGCAGAGATTCATAAAGCTCCTTGTCCATTTAGTTCCCCTTTGGATCTTAGTCCAAAGAAAGCGTCCCATACAGTCCATAACATCCCCTCGTCTCTGTCATCCATTTCATTGTTCCATACTACTCAATCTGCCAGTATCCTTCCACATACCCCAGTCATGGCAGGCCAGCAAGCACCTACGAAGATAGAAAGAATTGTAGCTGCTAGGTATGGACCCCTGGTCTTGCATGTTCCTTTGAATCCCATGCCTACGGGAGAATATCATAAATACATGCCCAAGTTCACTGGCACAGAGGGAGTAACAGCTGAAGAACACCTCGAGGCTTTTTATAGTTATGCTGATAACTCAGATATAAGTGAAAATGATGTGTGGATGAGAGTTTTTGTACAGAGCCTTGATGGAGAGGTTAGAAAGTGGTTCATATAATTTGCCCCTAGATCTATTGTTGATATTGAAGCCCTAGATGAAGCATTTTTGAAGCACTGGGGAGATAAGAAGGACTTGTTGTATTACCATACTAAGTTTGGTAACCTGAAGAGGGAAAATGGGGAATCATTGCCTGATTTTAATAGAAGATTCAATCTTATGTATAGTAAGATACCAGCTAAAGTAAATCCTACCCCCACCTCTACCAAACGTGCTTATGCCAGTGCCTTTGACTCTGATTTCTGTTTGCTGCTAAGAGAAAGAAGATGTGCTACTCTAGCTGAAATGCAGGATGCAGCACTAGAGGTAGAATCTAACATTACGGCTGCAGAAAAACTCAGAAGTCATGCCGATAGAAGGAGGCAGAGAGGTGAGGCTTCTTCTTCCTCTACCTCACCTTCCGATCCCAAATTTGATAAAATGACTAGAATGATAGAGTCATTGGCTGCTGAAATATCTAAGCTGAAGGCGGAGCAGAACTCTGGGAAGGCAAGGCTCCCAAATACATTTGCTCTAAGAAATCCCAATCCATTCAGAAGAGCAAATGAATAGATGCAAATCATCTAGAGGGGTAAAGAAGCTAACGAAGATCAAAGAGTTAAAGCTCCTTTCCAAAATGTAGTCATAGAGGAGGAACATATTGAAGATGAGGATGAAATTCACTGTATGGAAGATAAAGGCAGTGCTCCATTTTTTACCTTCGCTGTGTATGAGGAATATTTGCTATAGGAACAAGATAGTCAAAGATGGGACAGATAGGCTGTTCTACAAACTGACGAGTGGCAAAGGTATAATCTGAGGTCAAAAGCAAAAAATGTCAAGGAGAATCCTGCCCAAAGAGTTGTTGTCCAAACAGAGTCACAGAATATCAGACAGAGAAGACCAACAGCTAATCCAGTCATCCTCAAAGCTCCAGCTCAAGACATAAGAGGTCTTGACAAGTCCCCTTCTCCTTTCAGCTTTGAGTCAGAAGTCAAAAAGTTAAAAATATCTGTGCCTCTGGTAGAGTTGGTAAAGAGTGAAGTGTTTAGAAAGCCTATCCTTGAAGCTCTTGAGCTGGAAACCACACAAACCTCCACTGACTCTGTCAATCTACAAGATGATAGGCCTGCAGTCGTGCTTAGCCCAATGACTGAACCTGCTGATAATAATTCTCCATCATTTTATGTCTCCTTGACTACTCATGATAAAATCCTCCACAATTTCCTGCTAGATACAGGGGCCAGCCACTATTTAATGCCAAAAGCTGACATGGAAGAGTTAGGCTTTGACATCACCAGGCCACATCATGACTTATTCTCTTTTGATTCAAGAAAAGTAAATTGCCTGGGACTGATCAAAGATTTAGATATTACCCTAACTCAGCTGCCCATGAAGAGTATGATGATGGATATTGTGGTAGCAGATGTCCCTCCTAAATTTGGGATGTTGTTGTCAAGAGGATGGATTAAAAGACTAGGTGGGCCATTACAAAATGATCTATCTTATGCCATTGTCCCAGTTTTTGGAGGAGAAAGCAGGAGATTGTATAGAGAAGCACAGCTGGCATATGTCGTCAGTGATGAGAAGAATCCTTCTAACCATCCTATTTATGTTGTGGACACTGATTTTGGAGCATGTATCCTCCAAATTGAAGAATCTCAGAAGGCCTCGTTGCAGCTCAAGTCCTTGCCTGATAACGTCCACCATTGGAAAGTTTTTGAGGATGATGATGAAGTGAATAGATTCCTGCAAGTCATTAATGAATTTTCTGAAATGCAAATTGACCAAGAGAATGAAGCCTTGCAAGAAAGCCCCCAATTCCAGCTTAGAAATAAAATTGGCAAAGATGGCATTGTCCAACTTCCCAGCAATCATATTCCTAAGGGTCTAATTCCTCTAGAAAGACTGTTTGACCAGAATGATGTGCCTTATAAAGCTGTCCAAAATGAAGATCAGTCTGCAGTCTGTAAGCATGATATAGGGAGTCCAGGTCAGCCTAGATACATAAATCTGACCACTCATCTGTCTACTGACCAAAATGTTGAATACTGCAATTTAATGAAGCAATTTGCTGATGTTTTTGCTTGGGAATATAGTGACCTGAAAACATATGACAAGAATATAATTCCGCATAAGATTCCTTTAGAGAAAGACACCATACCTTTCAAGTAGAAGCTGAGACCAATAAGCCCTTTGCTCCTTCCTCTGATTGAAAAAGAAATAAAAAAGCTGGAGGAAGACATGGCAAAAAGGATCACTAATTTAGCAGAGGTACACCAAATCAGAGAACAGCTGGTTGAAAGGTTTGTAGCACATCAGAAAAAGATCAAGGAAGCTTCTGACAGGAGGACAAAGACAGATAATTTTCAAGTTGGAGACTTGGTTCAGAAGTGGGATGCACTAAAAGAAAAGAAAGGCAATCATGGTAAGTTTGGTGCTTTCTGGATAGGGCCTTTTATCATTTCTCAGATTCAAGGGAACAACACCTTCATACTGAAAAGTATGGGAGGAGAAGCAGTTTTTTATGGCCCGGTCAATGGGCGTGTTCTGAAAATTTATGTGGTTTAAGGTCTTTTGGCCTTAAAGTTGTAAATATTTTGTTTTATCAATTTAGTGTAAGCAAAGTAGACTCGATGCCCAATGGAACACTAGGAAATTTTGCTAATTTGTTTTTCATAGGAAAGGCATTGATTTGCAAGTTCTTGAGACCTCACAGGGAGGATCTTATCCCCAGAAGGAGCCAGTGTTAGCTCTGCCACATATTTCAGCTTTTGGAGGACCAAATACCAGCTTGGTCGTGTGATTATGCTAAAAGGGAGCTCGCAGTGGTCCATTTCCTTCTTCTCCTTCATTTTCACTAATACCCCCATAGCCCCGCTATCTCTGTTTTCTTCTAAAAAACCTGAATAAACTCGCTTTCCCTCAGGTCCCACATGCCACTTCACAGTCGCCATTCACAATCGCAATCACGGCTTTCAGGAGGTCTTTTATAAGTCATGCCTTTAACATTGCTGATGTCTGATTACCCATTGCCCATATCGGATGCGATATTGCTGTTAAATCATGTTACAATGGTGTAGTCGGGTCCGGGCTTTAATCGCTATCGACGATCGCATATGTATAAAGACCCAAACCCCTTGTCTTCCGCCGATTGTGATATTGCGATCTCTCCTCTGCCGTCCGATCAATCTCGCAAGATCCAACGGCCCACGTTTGTTCGTGCCCGTTTCCGAACTACGGATGTGATATTCATCGACGATCACAAGTCGCGGGGTCAGGGCTTGTTGTTAATGTAGACCACTCCATTTTGCTGATGCGATATCAGGTGCTGGACCCGATACGACTCACCACTCCCTTGTATAAGGTTTCAAGTCCGCTTTCCGCCTCTGATAGTGTATTTTCCTATACTCAGTCTTTTTGCCTTTTGTGCTCCCGATGGTGTATTCCGTTGTCCATCTGCGCAATCCAATGGCTGATATCGCTCCTCCGCCATGCACTCCTCTCGCTCCCATCATTGCATGCTCCCGAAGAATGAAGGTAACTGGTTCACCCGTACCTGGTGCATTTCATCTTCAACCACCGCATTCAACAAACAGTATGGCCGAAAAGGGAAAGGACCAGCCTCGAGTAGATAAAACATTTATCAGTTATGGAGCTTCATCCATATTACACTCTGCCTGCTCAAGAAGTACAACAGAGCATCCGAGAAGATCAATTTTGTTCGCAGACACAGCCAGATAGTGGCAGAGACCCATATTAGACAGTTAAAGTGGTTGGTGGTCCATTATGACCCCTCCACGCGTAGAATAGCAGAGCATTTTTGTAATCAAACTCTACATATACCCAAGAAACAGATGTAATCAAGGTTGATGGTTGTTATTCTGATGTAAGGTTCAACTTCTGGATACTGGTCTTCATTTTCAGCTAATACAAGCTTCTTTTGTTGTTAATTGCTCACTTTCCATTTCTACTCTATTCTAGGTTGTGCCTGTTATGCATTTGTTCATGTGCTCTTGATATTTAGCATTAGAGGGGCTGTCATCCCACCTCTGTGTTGAAGTCTAGTATGTATCATTGAATGTGTTATGCGGGTTTTTGTTTACTTAATGCCAGAGAGTTGTCATCCTGTCTATGCTTTAGGAAATAGATTTGCAGACCTCTTTACTGGTTGCAGTCGGCCATCACATGGTCTTGTGCATCTGTTGGTGTGGTCAGTATTCTCCATGTACACCTAATCCTCAAACTGTGAGTAATTGGTGGTCTAAAGCCTTGTAGTCTGGGGGTGTTCACCCATGTCTAGAGTTAAGCATAGTAGAAGTGGTTATCTGGCTTGAACAAGCATCATTCCTTCCATTCATCCATTTCCAACATTTTGTTGAGTTTGTAATGTTCCCGAGCATCTTTGAGATACAACCTAGGAGAGTTTCTTGGGGTGATAACAAGCCCAAACTGGGTGAACCACGTATATCTTTGTCTCTCTTGTTTTATGCGTTTTCTGTGTTTATATTTCTGCAATATTTTATGTGTTCCATTGCTCTGTAATATATAATTTTCTAACATACAGTAACAAAACTATGAAACAATAAAAAGATGAATGAAGTAATGCAACAAGAAAAGACAATATGGAACATATAGGTGACACAAAAAATGGACTTTCCAGATATGATGTTCTACATAAGTCTCTTTTATTATTTTGTAACCTTTAGATGATTGAAATAAAGTGGCCTTCTCTTAATGGGTAGATTACATTTTATCTCGTACATGTTTTTGGTTTTGAATAATTACCATGTTTTTGGATCTTAAATTCTCTCTATATCATGGACAATTAGGCGTTTGAATGTGGGTGACAATAGGATATTGATCTTATTTTTATTTCTTAAGTGCTTGGGATAATTAAATAATGTTGAAAATAGTATTTTTCTTTTATGTTTCAGTTATATATATATATATATATATATATATATATATATATATATATATATATATATATATATATATATATATATATATATATATATATATATATATTGGTTAAATTAAATATGTTTATTAAAAATGAAATAAAGTGTAAAAAATAGATTTTAATCAGAGAAAAGAGAAAATAAAGTATACAAAGGTGAACAAAAATAATAAGGCACACATCCTCATTCAACTTGAACAAGAACCAACATTATTTCCATATAAGAACATCTATCAAGTTACTAACAACTTTATTATAGAATGAATGCAAGAAAGAGCCCACTCAATATCAAGTAGAATGTAAACACTGATTAGTAATTTGTGATCGTAAATTCAAGAGAGCATTGGAAAAAAACAACTAAGAGGTAAAAATAGAGCAACAATAAGCTAATAAAATATTTTCCTGATGATTCAAAATAGTTGAAAAGTGAATGCAAGAAAAATACCTTTTTAATTCCAAACCCAACAAGAAACCCATATTTTCATTCCATGTTTTCCTTGTAATTTGACAATAGCTCATCACACAAGAAAATCAAATGCAACTCAAAACTATTTCTACGCAAGGAAAGAACCACTACTGACAACCATTAAACTAGGGAAATTCAAGTTAAACACCTTTTTCAACTAATCTAAATTGGATCATTATATTTTTTTCATCCATCTCGATGAATTTGGAGTGGAAAAAGTGGAGGAATCAACTCACGGGATCATTTTTACTGGCGGGACCCAGTTTTGCGAAACAAGGTCTGAAATATTTTGGGAGTGTTTTGAGGCATCAAATGATGTTTTTTGGGGGTAAAAATTTTCTTCTACAAGGTGGCACATTTTCATTCTATTCTACACACAGATACCTTTCCAATGATGCAAGAAGCATGTGAATCTAAGTTAGTATGCAAAATTTATGCCACTCAGAACTTGACCTTCCTGTTTTCACACCTATAGTTCAAGAGGATGTCGCACCAGCCCCCATTGTTCATGGAAAAAAGGGCTAGCAACATGTTTGTGATGTAAAATACTTTAGAAGAGTCTATTTTGTAACTCCATTTAAGAGTTGATATAGTCAAACTTAACCACTAGTAGGCTATCGGGTTGTTTTATAACCGAGCCATTAGAAGGAAGAGGCATTCCATTCTTTCGAGAGAATTTTGTTCCTTAACTGAGCAAAGCTAACCAGAAGAGATAGGAGGTAGAGCACATAGAGAGGATTTGTGCACTGTAGCAGCCCACGGGCCACATGCATTATTCTTTGTACCTGCAGCCATATTTCCGGACAGGGAAAGAGAGTGAAGCGGCCTCACCTTCCAGCTGGATTTTCTCCCGAAAGGGTTTCTCAAAGAGCATATCTTGTGTTTTGCATGTGTGTGTATGCTTATTTTGTCGTTCTCTACTTTTCTGCATAATTTCCATTCTCATGCATGCACTAATTACACTTAAATCCACGTATCTTAAAGTTTAATAAACTGTAATAGTGTAGAATTGTTAGAGTTTTAATATAATATTATTAGACATGTTGTGACAAACTGTCTAGTGGAGTATCCACGTCATTTTATGGATCATCAACATAGAAAAATAAGATTAGGAATATTGAAAATTATTTATAGTCAATACCCAACAAATAGACAATGGCAACATTGCAAAGCAATAAATGATTATCAACAACATCCTCACCCTCCTAGTTGCAAGAGCCTACATAGCACCCACTAGAGGGAATACACCAAGGATCATTGATGCTAACCTACATAAGCATCCATGAACCATTCCAAAGAGCACAGTGCTAACTAAACCACCAAAATCATCCTCACCTCCCATAGAATGTCAAGTTTCGAGGGACGATGCTGATGAGTAGCGTGATGGTGAATGAAACAATAGCCACACATAAGCACTAAACGATTATGCCAAAGACAACAACATTGAACGTACATAACAATCCAATAAATAGTTAATTCCAACAACGCCATCACCCTCTTACAAAATGTTGAGTAGAAGCACAATATTGATGAGTAGATACTACACTAATTGAAATGAATAATAAATATTGCAAGGATCCCATGGAGTACTCACTAAAGGGACAACATTGACGAGCAAGGGCTACATTAGCTAAAATGATTGATAATTTTTCCAAAAATCTTATAAAACAATAAACAAAGGAACAATATTAATGAGGGCCAAAGTTAACTAGAATCAACATAAATCTTGTAAAGAACAAGAAAGAGATTTGTAGCTTATTTAGACAAAAATAACCAAGGTTCACAATGGCCAAAAATATGAAAACGAGGGAAAGTATGAAAAAGAGAAAAACATGTCTTCATTTAATAAATTTTATTCAATAGAAACACCTCGCAGACAATGGGGAATTAAAGTATTTTCACTTATCTTTCTTTATTAAATCTCTATAATAAAATAATAATAATTTAGATTGTTTTTTGAATTTTATAAAAAAGAAAATAAAAATAATAATACCTATATTAATTTTAGATAAATAAAATAGACAATATTATAAAACCATTTCTAATTAATACTTTTTCATTACAAAATTATTATAATATTTATATTAAACCAAAGTTAATAACAACCCTAATATCTTATCAATTATACTAATAATAATGAAACATTAAAATATCTTTACAACCATTTATGATTCTTAATTTCGACGATACAATAACAAGTTTTTTAATTTTATTTAAAAAGTATTATTTTTATATATTATATATCTAGTTGATATGGTACTAGTTCTAGCTCGTTTATATTCATTTTACTCAATTATTTCAATTTAATTTTTTTTATTCGATATTTGTAAAACTACAAATATGTATAATATATATAAAAAGATATTATATGTTTGAATAATTTTAATTTTATACATAGGTATATAGATAAAATAGATTTTTTTACGATCAATATCTTGAAAAACTTTTTGAAGCACTCAATTTCTATAAATTAAACAACTTATAATTAGATTTTTAAAAATCTCCCCTAAATTTTAGTTAAAGTTAAACAAAGAAAATATACAAAAAATTCATTTGATCCATATATTAGACTACACCTATATATATAATTTGCAATTTTATAAATTATATGATTTTAATAATTATTAATTTTACATAAATATAAATATATATACATATATATATTTTAATAAAATATATTGATTTAAGTAAAAATATTATATAAATGTTGTATATCATATATGATATAGATTTTTTCTATCTTGGTTGATGTTTATTCATTTTTACAATTTTAATTTTTTTATTTTGAAAATTGTCTTAAAGTAGGTAATGGACACTTAATTGTATATATTTTAACTTCTACCAATATACACACCTATTCCTATCTATATACACATTTTTCACATGGGGAGATAAAAGTATATATAAAATAGGTAAGCATCCACCTTCTTCACCTCTATCTTACTAAACTCTATTTTCCTTTATCTTACTAAACTTTATAAAAGTGGAAATAGGAATTAAAGTAGGTAATGGACATAGACATGTTAATTGTACATATTTTAACTTCTACCAATATACACACCTACTCCTATCTATATACACATTTTTCACATGGGAAGATGTTCACATGGGGAGATGAAAGTATATATAAAATAGATAAGCATCCACCTTCTTCACCTTTATCTTATTAAACTCTATTTTCCTTTATCTTTCTAAACTCTATAAAAGTGAAAATAGGAATTAAAGTAGGTAATAGACATAGACATATTTTAACTTCTACCAATATACACACCTGCTCTTATCTATATACACATTTTTCACATGGAGAGATGAAAGTTTATATAAAATAGGTAAGCTTCCACCTTCTTCACCTTTATCTTCGTGAACTCTATTTTCCTTTATCTTACTAAACTCTATAAAAGTGAAAATAGGAATGAATTGTACATATTTTATCATTAATTGCATAATACAATTTTTTTAATATTTTAATTATAATTTTATATTAAAAATAAAATAAAATAATATATATATGTATTATTTTATTTTATTTTTATTGTTATTAATTATATTCAAAAGCCTGAGGTTGAGAGACAAAATAATGTAGAAAAACAAGTGAAAGCCTTTGCCCACAAAACAGAAACTAGAGGTCTTTTTGACAAGTAGATAGCAACGTAATAGGAAAAATCATTAAGGGATCCAAGAGCAGAGAGACATATTGGCCATGAAAGGAGCTACCTTGAGAGACAAGTTTCACCCTACTAGTGCTCTCGAGGGTCTTCCTTGACCACTCGACAGGGCTTGTCGTAGTCTGCATCTTCGAGAAGGAGGTGCCCCGTCGAAGTCGATTGGCTCGATGATGTTGGTTGTTTTGATTTCTATAGGAAGGGTGAGACACCCTAGTTAGTAGAGAGGCCCAAGCCAGCTAGAGTAGTCTTTGAGTCACCTCGAATCTATCAACGCCTTAGAAAAGGGTTTTGGAGCCTATCATGTTGAGCATCAGCCTAAACTGGAGAGAACGAAGGATATTCATCCATTGTATCAGTTGAAGGAGACATAGAGTCGTGGAATTGCATGCCCAAGAGGTTAGAAATTCGATAGTAGGAAACTTTTGCATGGTGCAAATGGAATTCCATGTCGAGCACATTGCCCTCTAGTAGTACATTAATGTCCTCCTAGTCCCTGAAGTGGTGGCCAAGGAGATTATGCACTACCTAGAGGTGGTTGCACGTGACCCTTAGCTCTTGAGCTTTTGTATCAACAACAATTTTTTGGTAGTGATGAGGGATTATACAATTGAAGTGCTCATCATCTTGGCCATGCCAGGGTGGGAGAGGAGGTCTTTCCCTTCCCTAACCTCCTCTGTGGGGGAGACCTCATTCCCGCACCATATATACACTAGAATTGATCTCAATTCTCATCACTTGAATTACTACTTTGACTTCGAGCTACTGTGGAGATGAATTGTGAATCCCCCCTTAGCAAAAAATTATACCTTGGAGTTCCTCTCACTAGGCTGATGGCGAGTGTACCAACTCTCCATGCACCATAAATGCAATGGAGCCACCACCCTCTTGGTCCAAACCCAATACACTATGGAAGGTGTGCCAATGGAACCAATGAATTCCTGCACCAAGTGAGTTGTAGGCGTTATTCATGAGGGAAATTATTTCCTCAAATCTGTAATCCAACTTCCAAATCCAAATATTATTATAATATTTAGAAGTCATTTTTTGTTTTTTTATCTTATTAATGAAACTCATCCATGCTTGTTTAGGAATTTCATTCATGCAGATTACATGAAAAGATATTTCTCTCATGGGGTGGAGGGGAAGCACGTATTATACGAATACACTGGAATATCAACATTTTCAATAATGCATACATAGTTTTTTTATTTAATCTCTTATACACAATTTTTTTTTGTTTAATCTCTCATACACACATAGTTTTTTTTTTTTGTTTAATCTCTCTTACACACATATTTGACAATGAAATAATTTTTTTAACATAAACATTAAAATATTTCATCTATAACTCACATTGAATTTTATTCTATCAGGAATTGAATGTATTCATTTAGTTTTTTTAGCATTGAAATATTTTATTATAACCAATATATATATATATATATATATATGGAATTCATGTGCAATAAGTTAATTAGTATAGATATTTTATTTAATTATTGTATTGAAATATTTTTAAGAAATATAATAATTATACATTTTTATCATAGTCAAAAGTGAAAATATAATGTTTTTTTACTTTTAGTTATTTTATCTCTCTAAAGTTAATATAAAATCATGTTGCTTCACATGGATATGGAAATATTTTATATATCTCGAGAATGAGAGTGAAATATTTTTACCACATCTCCTTCAGATCAAACATGTATACTCTTTTTTTTTAGCGGATATTGCTTTTATATTCATAGAATATTTTATTTTTATTTTAAAAGGGACAAGTGTCGAGCACCGACAGAGTCACACTTTTTCCTCAAGCAATAAATTAAAAAATTAAATTACACTAGCATAGATCCATTTTAAGTAAGGATCTAACATGAATTGAGAGGGATCAACTTTATTCACGTGCAAACTTCTTTAGAGTGCAAAATACAATGTGTAATTTTTCATTGTTTAAATTGTATTTTTGAATTCTATCTAGAGTATATATAAGACCAAACAAACGTTTTAACCATAAAACTTATTTTTTTCATGATAAACATTTAATTTTTAAAAAATTATATATAATATATACATAGTTGACATTTAAATATTTTGCATAACATATAAATACAGAAATTTTATTAGGGAAAATTGAAATGGTTTTTTTATTATTAATATTAGTTTATTATTTTTTAATTAAACCACCCCCTCCTCCTCCTCCTCCTAACAAACTTTTTTTTCCCGATAAGTATATATTTTTTAAAAAATTATATATAATATATACATAGTTGACATTCAAATATTTTACATAACATATAAATAGAGAAATTTTATTAGGGAAAATTAAAACGTCTTTTTATTATTAATATTATTTTATTATTTTTTACTTAAACCTCCTCCTCCTCCTCGGTTGTTGGATTACATCCTCCTGGTCCTCCTTTTCTTTTTTTTATTATTAATATTATTTTATTATTTCTTCCTCCTCAGTGGTTGGATATCATCATCATCATCATCCTCCTCCTCCTTCGTGGTTGAATTACATCCTCCTCCTCCTCCTCCTTTTCCTTTTTTTATTATTAATATTATTTTATTATTTCATCCTCCTCAGTGGTTTGGATTATTGATATTATTTTATTGTTTCCTCCCCCTCCTCCTCCTCATTGGTTTGGATAATTAATATTATTTTATTATTTCCTTCTCCTCCGCCTCCTCAATTGGATTACATATGTTGATATGTGATAAGTTATTCCTCCAAAGTGGTTGAATTACATGTGTTGATACGTGATCAGGTATGTAATGTACACATGTGTTAATTATTATGAAAAGTTAGAGGCTTCATATGACAATTCCAAACATCAATAAAGTTACCAAAACTCAAAAGTCCTCCTCCTCCTCCTCGGTTGGATTCTTCCAAAGTGTTTCAATTACATATGTTGATACGTATGTAATGTACACATGTGTTAATTGTTATGAAAAGTTAGAGGCTTCAAATGACTATTCCAAACATCAATAAAGTTACCAAAACTCAAAAGTCCTCCTCCTCCTCCTCGGTTGGATTCTTCCAAAGTGTTTCAATTACATGTGTTGATACGTGATCATATCCTCCTCCTCCTCCTCAGTTGGATTACGTATGTTGATACATGATGAGGTATTCCTCCAAAGTGGTTGGATTACATATGTTGATTCCTCCTCCTCCTCAGTTGGATTACATATGTTGATACGTGATCAGGTATTCCTCCAAAGTGGTTGGATTACATATGTTGATTCCTCCTCCTCCTTGGTTGGATTACATATGTTGATACGTGATCTGGTATTCCTCCAAAGTGGTTGGATTACATATGTTGATTCTTCCTCCTCCTCCTCCTCCTCCTCCATACATATGTTGATACGTGATCAAGTATTCCTCCAAAGTGGTTGGATTACATATGTTGATTCTTCCTCCTCTTCCTCTTCCTCCATTGGATTACATCTGTGGCTATGTGATCAGGTATTCCTCCAAATTGGTTGGATTACATATGTTCATTCCTCCTCCTATGCCTTCTCCTCTTCCTCCTCCTCCTCCTCCTCAGTTGGATTACATATGTTGATATGTGATCAAGTATGTAATGTACACATGCTATTATGAAAAGTTAGAGGCTTTATATGACTATTCCCAACATCAAATCAGGTATGTAATGTACACCTGCTTCAATTATTATGAAAAGTTAGAGGCTTCCTATGACTATTCCAAACATCGATAAAGTTACCAAAACTCAAAAGTGGTTGGATTAAAGATGTTTTGTTTTTCTAACCATTGGGAAAGAGTGGACTCCCTTCAACATATAAACATGGTCGATTGTATTACATATGTTGATACGTGATTCAAGTATTCCTCCAAAGTGGTTGGATTACATATGTCCTCATCCTCCCCCTCCTCCCCATCCTTAGTTGGATTACATACGTTGATATGTGATCAGGTATGTAATGTACACCTTCTCTAATTATTATGAAAAGTTATAGGCTTCCTATGACTATTCCAAAAATCGATAAAGTTGTACTACGCTTCCTCTTCCTCCTTCGTTGATACGTGATCACGTATGATTTAATTATTATGAAAAGTAAGAGCCTTCCTGTGACTATTCCAAACATCAATAAAGTTTTCATACTCCTCCTCTTCCTCCTCATTTGGATTACATATGTTGATACGTGATCAAGTATGCCTCCTCCTCCTCCTCCTCTATTGATACGTGATCAAGTATGTAATGTACACCCTTTCCCTCCCCCTCCTGGGTTGGGTTACATATGTTGATACGTGATCAAGTATGTAATGTAGACCTTCCTCCTCCTCCTCCTCCGTTGAAACGTGATCAGGTATGTAATGTACCTCCTCCTCCTCCTCCTCCTCCTCCTATACGTGATCAGGTGTGTAATGTACTCCTCCTCCTCCTCCTCCTATACGTGATCAGGTGTGTAATGTACTCCTCCTCCTCCTCCTCCTCCTCTGTTGATACGTGGTCAGGTATGTAATGTACTCCTCCTCCTCCTCCTCCGTTGATACGTGGTCAGGTATGTAATGTACTCCTCCTCCATTGATACGTGGTTAGGTATGTAATGTACTCCTCCTCCTCCTCCTCCATTGATACGTGGTCAGGTATGTAATGTACTCCTCCTCCTCCTCCTCCTGATCAGGTATGTAATGTACTCCTCTCCCTCCTCCGTTGATATGTGATCAAGTATGTAATGTACACCTTCCCCCTCTCCCTCCTCCTCCTGATCAGGTATGTAATGTACTCCTCCTCCTCCTCCTCCTCCTCTGTTGATACATGATCAGGAATGTAATGTACACCTTCCCCCTCTCCCTCACTTGGATTACATATGTTACGTGATCAAGTATGAATGTACACCTACTTTAATTATTATGAAATATGACTATTCCAAACATCCATAAAGTTACCAAAACTCAAGGTTGGATTAAATATGTTTTTTTGTTCCTCCTCCTCTGTTGATACGCGATCATGTATGTAATGTACACCTCCCCCTCCTTGGTTGGATTACATCTGTTGATACGTGATCAGGAAATGTAATGTACACCTGCTTTAATTATTATGAAATATGACTATTCCAAACATCTATAAAGTTACCAAAACTAAAACTCAAGATTGGATTAAATATGTTTTGTTGTTAGTGGAGAACTCCTTCAACATATAAACAAGGTTAACAACAATATCATAATTAAGTTCAAAAAAACATTGTTAACAATAATATCATAATTAATTTGAAAAAAAATAACTTAATTACCAAATAATAATTAGAAATAATTTAGTCCCCAAATAAAAATCATTAAGTACAAGTTAAAATATTAAGAAGATTCAACAAATTTATATGAATTTCATAATAAGGCAGCGTATAGGATAAGGATCTAGAATGCCGAAATAAAATTATAAAATTTATAAAAACAGTGTAGAGGATGAGAACATCTTACTTCTAAGGTATAAAGACATGAGATCTAATTTTCAAAATATTTAGAATAAAATGGAAATCAGCTAATTTATAATTTATAAAACTCTAATTTTATTAAATTGCATTTTTACTTTATTCCATTATTAAAACACTTCCATAAATTAAACTAATTTATTTAAATATATAAATCCAATAACTAATTTTTCTCTTAATGGATGGTGATCATCATCCTCATCATCATGATTATCATTGAAAGTAATAAGTATAATAATAATTAAAATATAACTTCAAGTTAATGTTTCTTTTCCATAACATAGTAGATATCTAGAAAAATAATATATTGTTTAAGAGAAAATATCAGAGGCACATACACCATTTTTTAAATATATTATAAAAAATGAAATGAATTATATAAAAATAATTTTTAGAATACAAAACTTTTATTTATGAAAAATTTGTATAACACAATTATCACATTCTTCAAATAAAATGATATGTTATTATTTATGTTTCCAACCCGACATCAATTTATTATTTAAATGATGAAATTTCTTAAAACAAATTTACATAATTATAGATGATAGTAATTATGATGTCATTAATTTTGAATGTTAATTTTAAATATATTTAAAGTTATTAAAGTTAATAAAGATCTAAAATTACTATGCCCAACATTATGAGTCTTGAGATAATCATTTTTTAAGTATATGATTTCTAGTATGAATTTGTGCACATATAATTTGGTTTTTAAGTGACCAGCGTTAAAAAGATATGTTGAGAACAAATGATTGTATTTTAGAATTGTGATATATGTGAAATGAAAATGAATTAAACAATGTTTTTTTTCAAAGATGATATATGTTTAGAATTTGTATACATAGTTATATAAGTCTATGTATATTTATTGGTGATAAGTATGTGGACTATATTTTAAAATATCATTGAAGGCTATAATAATAATAGGGAGTTAGAAAAATGAAAGTATTTTTATTTAGCATTGTGAAGAAGTAGATTCATCAACCCAAAGTTAGAACTAATTCATGTTAAGTTATAGAGGAAAAAGAGAGATCTGTCCTAATTTTTTTGAATTCAAGAAGAATTATTTTTACATATAGAAAAGAAAAGAAATGAAAATAAAGCATGTAAAACTCCCTCTTTTTGACATGTTTCGTAAGTAAATCTTTAGCATTAAAACTTTATTTTAATGGTAGAGGACCTGTTATCCTCTTTTGTGCATAACCGAGATCTTAGACCCATATCCTTTGGGAAAAAACACCAAATGATGTCTATAATAGAACCTAGAGGTGAAAGACCCCATAGAGGGGGCATGTGTCTTAGTTGCAATCCAATCATCTCTTGATGTTATGTTCTTGATATCGCAAATAGGTTTTAGGAGCCCGAGTGGATCCAACTTCTATTTCAATGATACCCTAGTCATGTAGCTTCTGTGAAAAACCCTAACTCCCTTCATCTAGGTAGACATTCTTGCTTTTCTTTGTTAGCTGCAAGAAAAAAATTGCATCAGCTATATACATATTGGCAGTCAAAGAATAATATCAGAAATTTTAAACAATTGACTCAAAATAAAACATCAATTTGGACCCTTGTGTGGTCTCTTCCTGCACCACAATATTGTCACGGTATGTATAGCTATGTTATTCGGGCAAGTGGCCTTTGGAGGGTCTTTCTCAATCATGTTTTATCCATAAACCTACTATTATGCAACCTCATTCCCCTATAGTGCTAAGAGGCATGTATTCTTGTCTCTCTAGACTTGTTTCTTGGATAGCCATACTACTCCTCAAGAAGTGGATCTTATTTCTCTATAGCTTCTTCAATGTATCCTTCACCAATTTTATAAATAACCTGTCAGTCTTATGTGCATCTCGTAGTTTTCCTTGTTATTGTATTCGAGTACAACTCCTTTCATGTACATAATACTTCTGCAAGACCTCTTGGACACCTCTCAAAAACCAAAACTCGGTTTCTATTCAATGGTTCCAATGTTATTAACTTACATAAAAGTTCTAACCATATTCCTGTCCACCTTACTATGTTTTCCCAAACCCCTTGATTGGAATGGAGCTATCCAAAGTATGTGTCAGAAGTATGGCTCATTTTGGTAAAGGTGAGGCCACTTCTTTGTTTCTAAGGGTTGCGGAATGAAAGGCCAACCATGCCCTTCACAAGTAGTAGGTGTGGAGCCATGTATGGGTGCAATGCCCATAGGCTAAGTCTACACCGTGCACTACTCCAAAAGAACCAATAAGCCATGTCACAACTTTTCAGTACTTATCAATAAGCGTCGTCGGGACTAATTGTGTAAGGTCCTTGGGTACGAGCGTGTTCGGGCGCCGAGCGAAGTCACCGTGCACGGGCGCACGGGCGGGCGCGGGCGCACGGGCGGGCACGGGCTGCACGACCGGCGGGCGGGTCTGCACGACAGGCGGGCGAGACTACACGGTGGGCGGGCGAGGCTGCACAGCGGGCGGGTCTGCACGACAGGCAGGTGGGTCTGCACGACGGGCGGGTGAGCGCACACGGAGATGCGACGATAATATGCGACGAAGGGCGAACAGTTTACGACTCTTGGAGAAGTGCGTGAAACGACAAAAGGGTTTATATGCGTGGATAATAAAGCAATAAAATATAATAAAGCCGACATGTTATGGAGACATGTGTTAATGGATGGTGGGGTCGGCCATGGGCTAACACCCCCATGTAATATCACATAAGGAAGCGTATAAGTGTATGGAGCATGAGGCTCATAAAGACCAACGAACATTCGCTCAAGCCTTCGCATAAAAGACAAAGGAGTGCGCAGTCTTAGGTAGGTAAATGCGCATATCTCATGCGCATTAGGCTTGAAGGATTGTGCAGTTTGACTTAGTGGGAGGTTGCAAGTGTGCCTTGTGTCGAGTGGATTTTCGTACACAGGTTTATGCAGGACTTGACTAAGGGATCTTGGGTGGCTCGGGTGAGCACCTCCCTTCGTGCAAGGGTGCAGAACAGGTTGTAAAAGGCAGGTGGCCTATCTTTTGTAAAAATTGGTTAAGTGTGAGACTTGGTTCAGCCAAGACACACTTGTTGTAAAATCTGATATTCTTGATATAATAAAATTGTCGGGCAGACTTTCTGGGAGTTGCCCCTCCCTTTGTACTTGCTTATTGTTGATGTTCTCAGTTTATTGTTCATGGTTAATAATTGAGAATGGTCTTCACTAAAGTATAAAGGATAATTCTTTATTCAGTTGCAAAAACATAAGCTAAGTATGTTCATGTTGAAGTAGGCGTAGTCCACGGGTGTTAGTATTGTTAAAAAGAAAGTGCTCGGTGGTGCCGCACCTCGCTACAAGCGGTTGGAAGATCACCGCAGGTGTAGGGGCGTGAAAAATTGCAAGAGTACACTATATGCCCTCTATTTCACTTGATGTGGTGTTCAACCTCTGTGTTGATCCTGTCTACTTGGCATTATCCCTTCGATTTTATGCAACATTGCTGTATGTATACTTTGTCAAAACAATCTCTCCCTTCATTACATTATAACACGAGATACTCCTTACTCTCCAGCAAAACTCTTTCTTCAATGGTTACAGAAGTCTCACGATGATGGTCACCGATCTCGATTGAGGGCATGAGGAGATCAAGAGCAACCTTGTGGCTCGTGGAGAGGTTGTGAGAGAATGATACGACTTACACAAATTGACGGGTTGCATCTTAGTTTCAGTCGCAGTTCTGGTCTTTTGCTGGGGCTGACAATTGTGATTATGCGACCACACGATGCTAACCAAATAATCTGAGAGAAAAATAGGTCGTGAGGTCGCATTACAATAGAGATCACTCACTCCGGCTACTTTCTTGAGGCTCCAGAGTGCGATCCTACAACTCGGGTAAAAATGTGACTTATTGGAGGTTGCATAGTCACATCCAGAGGTGGTCACACTTTCTGGTTGTTTCCAAGGCTCTGCAATGCAACTATGTGACCTGAAGAGAAGTTGTGGATGAGCGCTTCACTTTTGAGCCAGTCGGATCATAGTGTGAGTCACATCTCCTAGTTTTTTCTTTGAGGTTCCAAAATGTGATCCTGCGACTTAGAGAGGTCGTTTGGTCGCACTAAATGTAGGTCTCATTTTCCAAGTGTATTTTGAGTTATCCATGCGACTTTACGACCGGTGTAGAGATTTTACTGCATGAGGGCTGCACTCAAGGATTATGTAGTGAGGAGATGAACCCACGCGCTCTACAACTGTCCATCTTGGCTTGTCTTCCCCTTGCATGGATCAAAATTTCCAAATGAATCTTACGAATAACTTCATGCGTATACAAGTGTGGGTGTCCTGTAGACCACATCTCTTTCAATCTCACCATGCAGCATTCCACAACCTTTCTCACCATTGTCTGGCGTTGTGCTTGAACTAGCACAACCAGAGAGCCTCCAACAATCTCAAATTTCAAATAGGAGTCATCACTCCACCTCCTTATTTGATGAACAACCAATATATACCTTTGTGAGAGCCAAGTTGGTAGAAATGTTCAATTATCTAGGCCATTTTGTGTTGTAGTCAATTCTGAAGCTTCTACAACAGCAACCTCAGCTACAACGACTCGTAGTCCACTTGAGGATTTATTTTATTTTATTTGTTTGAGGCATATCAAAGTTTAGATGATGAAAAACATAAGGTCTATGGGCGAGGCTGGAAGGCCTCTGAGCTTCGCCTCAAGTCATGGGATGATCTTCATAACTATGGTATATTCTCTTGAAGGCGAAAAATATGTTATTGTCTCAGAGGCAAATGATGCTTGCTCAGAACCTGAGGTTCCCAAATCCGGAAAAGGTTTCCAAAGGTAAGGAAGTCGATGTGCCATATCAAGCATGTGCTTACTGAGAGAGCACTCGAGGATCCTGATCCAAGAAGACGGGTTGAGATGAAGCACATGATTACTACCTTATGAGACGATTATAAAAGTTAAGCTTTAAAGTAGAGTTCATGTACACAGAGTCGAATGTTGTGCGCCTTTCTATTCAATCAATGTTCAATTATCTCAAACTCTGTAGGAGGCTTGCTTATCTTATCCATTCTGTAAGAAGAAGGATTGGAAGTCGTTTCTTTGTAATACGACCAGAACCACCGCACACCAGAAATGTGACTTACGGAGCATGAATTCGACCTGAGGAGCAATGATTGCATTCTTTTGTGGCTAGGAGCCTGCCAGCAACTTTGGAAACATCGATTCCTGACTAAGAGCATTGAAACATTTTTTTTCTTTCTCCCTTAATGATCTTAGTCACAATATGTGTTGGCGCAATGTGTTTTCTAAGTTGTTCCACGTGGTTGAAGTCCTGACGCCCCTTGATCTTATGTGATTCCATATGGCTTCTTAAATGTCCAACGAACTCAAGCGATTACCTTGTCCTGTGATGCATGTACACCACACCACACAAATCAAGGACTTCACACTTTTGTGAAAGTCAACACTTCCCTAATATTTATTTGGTGATATATCTGTAAGATGCCATTATTACACCAACTAGTCATCTGGGATTTGAGCACCCTTTGGGGATTATGTTGAAAAACGAAGTCTGAAAGTGTTTCCTGCCTTTAAATAAACCCAAAGAAAAGTGTTTCTCCTTCTCTCATAATGCCCATTAGCCATAGCTTACCAAAAATATTTACCATTTACATCATATGCATTTTGGAGTACGTGTTGGTTTTATGGTGATCATTGGGCTTTAAATCGAACAATTCTTTACATGCGACCTTTGGATGCATGGTGATGAACATTTTGTTTAATATGTACCCAATTTAACTCCATTTACATCCCTACAATGAAAAGGCAATAAATAATTAAAATAATGAAAATAATTTCATTTGGAGGTGATAGTAAAATTGCAACTAAATTATATGAGTAGAACAATAGATGCTCAAATCCGAAAATAAACTCAACATTTGGGTACTTTAATGGGCCTGCTAATTGTAAGAAACTTTAACATTTATGTGTTACCTGTGGTGATGAGGTAATTATAATGTGAATGCCTTGAAGTGAAGATAAATTCTGGAGAGTGAGGATTAATTCAAAGCAGGGTTGGACCTTCAATCACATATATCTAGGGCTACAATGATGCAAGGGGAATATATAATTCTTGCAAACCACAATGCACATGTTGAAGTGTAGGACCAATCAATAACCTATGGAAATATGTTATGCAATGACTCTCACCATGATGTTGTGCGATTTTGATGAGAATGTGCCCCTAGAGGCATGTGAATTAGGTTAAAACATGAAGGGGATCACTCTTTTGCCAATTTAGGGTTTTTCCCAAACCCCAGTATGGTCAACATAGTGAAAGCCATATTGAAGTCTTGTTTTTCCACACATAGTGTCTCCACTAATTTTCGATGAATAGTACTATGGAAATTTAAGTTTCGAATTCATGGGAGACTCTAAACACATCAATGAAGTGACAAACCTTCAAAACCCTAATGAAATCATAAGGTCATTATCTAAGACAACAAATGATGTGTGGATTCAATATGTGAAGCATGAATGGGCACATCAACAAGGTTTGATAGGAAGGGTCGCAGGGAGAGTAACGAGTTGAAGACGTTATCAAAACCCTAATAGTCTAGGCCGACCCAAAATTTTGGATATGCCCAAAAATTTTGGGTGTTGTTGTAGCGACTATAATAGGTTCATTTTCCTATATAAGGCCCTTGCTCTCTCTTTTGACCATTTTTTAGGTTGCTTGCCCCATTTCTATTTTCCAAAACCAATCAATGGATTTTTACCCCACTTAGAGACTAAAGACCCATAGAAAGATCTCATGTAGAGACCAAAGAACCCATGGAAAAGTCATATGTAACATTTTAGTACATAATTCATGATACTTGTGATTGAGAAGATTTATTAAATGTAAAAGGTCCATTTTATACTTATCTAATCATGATCAAGATCCATTCATAATACACAAAACCTACTCATTAGCATTTGTATCACACATAAAGGCTTGAAAATAACGCTTATAAAGGAACCATGTGTTCATTCACAAAAAAATTCAAGGCTCCTACTATGAACTAAACTCCATAGATAATATAATAATAGAAAAATAATAAAATATGTACCTGGACAATGATAGAAACTCAATGAATAAAAATCCATTTCAAGGGGGAACCTCCTTTTACAATGAATCCAATGCAAAAGACAAGATTCGTATACAAATGAATCTCATTTTAATATAAATAGGATATATAGTGAGCATGATGTAACCTACATCTGATCTAACCTAACCATAAATAATAACCTAATAATAAATCATAATTAGGGCCTTAACATAACCCTCCTATTTAATAAAGATTTTTCCTCAAAGTTTGTAAATGATGGTGTTTCTTCTTGAATTGCTCATTTTCCATGTGACTTCTTCTAGAGGCATATTATTCCACTTAGATTAGATACTCCATAATAGTTCTATGTCAGTGAGATAGAGAATGTACATCTATAGTTCTTTTGAATCTATGCCAATGAGATAGAGAATGTATATATATAACTTTTTCTAGTTCAAGAATCAACTTCCCTTCTTCATATAATTATGAAATTTTTGTTTGCACTAGCATAATTTGCCTCAAACCCTTTTTAGGAAACATACACGAAAAAAATGAATATGAGAAGAAGGAAAATCTAACTCATACACCACTTTTCCAATCTTCCAAATAATCTTTGTAGGTTCCATAAAATTTTGGACCTAATTTACAATTTTTCTTTTGTTTGAGGGTAGATTACTTATAAGGTTGTTGTCTCAAAAATACACAACCATCCTCTTCAAAGTGTCTTTCACTTTGATATTTATCTACTTGTTGTTTCATCATGTTTCACATCATTTGAATTTTTTCGTTAAGAATTGTCAAAGTTTCCTTAATCTTCTCCATATGTGACTCTATTTATTGTATTGTGGCCACATCTTGCAAAAAAATTGAGATACTTGGATGTTATGAACTATGTGTCTTAAAAATATTAAGAAACCAATAATTACAATTAACTTCAAGGGGGTAACCTCCTTTTAAAATGAATGCAATGTATAAGAGAATATTTTGTGATCCTCAAACTAGGTCTCCTTGGTGTGTGCACGTGTGTGTGTGTGTGTGTCTGTGTCTGTGTCTATGTGTCTGTGTGTGTGTGTGTGTGTCTGTGTCTATGTGTCTGTGTGTGTGTGTATGTGTGTGTGAGACAAAAGGTATAATTATAATGGAAGGGTATAACAAAATGTGATAACTTACATTACAATGTATTAATATAAATGTAATAGTTAATTATATAGGGCTTAATAAGAGGTTTTAGGGTTAACATCGGGCGTGTTTAGGGCTTAACATGCCCCTCCCCTTCAAACAAGTGTTAAACTCAACACTTGACTAATTGTGGGTGTTTCTACATGAACAACTCATTTTCCATGTTGCCTCTTCCATTGGCAGATTCTTCCATTTGATGAGTTACCTAGTAATTTCCTGATTTCTCAACTCCTAAATCCTTGTTTATAAGATCTATTTTGGTTCTTGATATGATGTTTTCTTCTTTATTAATCTCTGGTAAAATATTTTGGTCTAGAATCTTGTCACTAATTTCCCTCTTTATGAAAGAAACATGTAAGACTCAATGTACATGTGAATATGGAGGCAACTTCAATTTGTACTCCACACTTCCAATCCTCTGCAACACCTTATAGGGTTCATAATACTTGTTGTCACTTGTTCTAATATTTATGTCAAACGGTCCTATTTTTCATCCCTGGTGCAGGGAAGGATGGGTGCAGTCTTGGTCTTCCAAAGGGAAAACCAAAAGGGAGAGCCTAAGTCTCAAATCCATAAAAGAGAGTCGAAATTTCGGAGGTCGAAATCACAGGGAGGGCCGAAATTGAAAGGGGGTAGAAATATTGGGAGTCGATATCAGAAGGACTAGCAGGCAGTGTATAGGGATTTCGGGATATTGAAGGAAGGAACGTGGAGACCTTGATGACTTATATTAAAAGCGGGCTCGAAATGGCATATCGGAACCTCACCATTTCGGAGACCGATATCAGAAGGAGAAGACCTTGGAGCAAAGTGATATCAAAATATTGGAGTTTCGTAACTCCTTAACAAATGCAATTCCTTTAAAGGCCCTAAGGTAGCTGATAAAAGGAAATACAAATGAAATCATTGAAAAAACAAGGACCTGAGCGACCCTTTCTCTCTCCTCCAAAGAAGACTCATGGTAGCTAGTGATTGGCCCCAAAGAGAAGATGTGGCAGATGACATGAGCATGACATGGTCATACGATGGACACGTGGCAGCCAGTTTTAGCATTTTCGAGGACCTAAAAGGCAAATATGGGTGACATGTCTGACAACTCAAGAGGCGCCACGTGGAGATGATGATGTCAGCATGATTCATTTCAAAGTTCGATTTTTAAAAGGTGGGAGTTATCAGAAGTCTAGCATAAATGCCAATTTGAAAATGTTTTGATCTGATGAAGGGGATTCTAATAGATGATAGACACATGGTCATGGGGATTCAAAAGAACCAAAGGCCCAAAGAGGGTCAAGCACCTAAGTGCTATAAAGATCATCGGAAGAGGGATACATCGTAACTTTTTTTTAATTCCAAATTGAAGAACTTATGATGAAAGGAGCTCCGACAGGGAGAGACACTCGGTCGCAAGCATTCAAAAGAATCAAAGTCATAGCATGATTACAAAGGGAAATAGGCCCCCAAAAAGGGCCCGAAGGCTTTAGCACCCAAGCACTAATTTGTTGGTCACAACACCCTATTCTGTCACGAAATTGCGATAAGAGTGCCAAGAGAAGAGGGCTAAGAGCATCAGAATCTCATGATTTTGTAACTTCTTTTTTAATAGAGTTACGATGGATGAAGGCTCTGATACCGCAACACCTAAGTACTACATCGGTGGTCACAAGCAAAGGTCCCATGGAGGATAAACAAAAGGGGGATAAGAAAAAATGAGTTAGGGGCATCAGAATGTTGTGATTTCATAACCTTCTTTAAATGAGGGTTACGATACATTGAGGCCTAATACTATAGCACATAGGTTACAAAGGATGAATGGGTGGGAAGCTAATTAAATGTGTGTAGGAGTTTGGTGTCGCAGGAGTAATTGCAACTGTAGATATCGTTGGGTCAAGGCGAGAAGGACCATGATCTGTAGAGAGAAGTTTGGTCTTGTCTTGTGCTAAGAAGTAAGCCACCCCTAATATCGTGTGCATGTTACAGGGGGGTTAAATGAAGAACATTGCCTTTAGATCAGAGAGGCTATGCTGTTGTATAGTTGATCTTTGTGCAGTGTGACTGAGAATTAATTCTCAGTATGGAGATCACTCAAAGACCCATTCTCGGTGATTAATGATGCATAAATGCGAGCAGCTCATCAATGCCCCACAACTGCATCTCATTAGCCCACCACGAACCCATATAATGGAGCCTAATCCCACCTTAGGAAATCAAAGGAATCGACAAGGGATATATTTTTCTATGTCAATCATGACACATCATGTTTTGTTTATGTTTTGTAAAGATTTCATTTCAAAGAGGAATCAAAATATGTTACGACAACTAGGCCACTCACATGCTCAGACAGCTGAAGCATTCAAGATATTTTGTAACTATTTCTTTGAACTCTCTCCCTATAAAAGGTAAGAGGAACTTAATAGGAAGAGTTCAATTTTCCTGGTTTTAAGGGTTGTTACTATTTTGCAAATCCCAAAAATTGGGCCTATGACATGTGTTCCAATCCTGAAGATTAATGAAGAAGTTTCTGGTGATTCCAAACATTTTAGATATGTAGTATGTGTTCTTCCTCTATATGTCATTTCATATATGTATTTTTCTTCTTCAGAAATTGTGTAATTGTAGCTACTGGATTCACTCTTAAATCACAGATTTACTAATGTTATGTGATAGCATACGATACCTACTATATTTTAGATTTATCTATGTTATGTGTTAGCAGACAGTACCTGTGAGATATTGAGTTGGAGACCTTAAAATGCGCTCCATAATTTCTGCATTTCATTTCCTTTATCTCTCCATGATTCTACTAGGATTTATTGCATGGGATTTTGTGTTTAGCTAGCCCTCTATATCAAGTTCCTCTCTTATATTTCTCCTTTCCATATTTAATACAATGACAAATTAAGATGCATTCTCTGTGTATCATCCATCATACCTAAGTATTTATTCTTGGGGAATGATACATTGTTCATGTGTATATTGAAGTTGTCTCTAAGAAAGATTATTGAACCAAAATCCAAATAACTTTACATCCATCTCCTGAGTTGCACTGATTTATCTTGACTCGGAGACTAAGATGTCCTAGGCACTAACATCTCCTCAACCCAGGGGTTGTCTCTAGGAGCCACAACAATACCTGAGTTCTAATCTATTTTTTTGCTTTTGTTGCTTGAGGGACATATGTTTATATGGTTGTCATCTTACAAATACCCAAACCCGCACTTCAAATTCCCTTTCATAATGATGTTGATATGCTTGTTATTTCATCTTATTTTTTGCTTTATCCAAGTTGTCCTTCAATAGTTTGAGAACCTATTATTGGTGTCATATATGGTTTTCCACTACTTGAGCATTTCTATTGTCTTTCAAGGGTGACATGAAGGATGGAGAATGATATCTGTAAAGTGACATAAATGGGGATGTTTTTTAAGATGGAAGGATGTGTTGTGTCACCATTCCACCAAGGGAAACCACTTGACCCATTGTGTCTTTTTTATCAAATGCAAAGAAACTCATATAACCTTCTAAACATTTATTCATAATCATAGTTTTTCCACTAGATTTAGGATGATAAGACGAGATATGAGTCAATTGAGTAACCAAGTAAAAAAAAAAAATAGTCCAAAATTTTATAATGAAAATTGGATCTCTATCAATTACGATGAAATTTTGGAATCCATGTAGATTTTGGATTATTTCCATGAATGATTTTTCCATTGCACTTGATTTACAAGGATGAGAAAGAGATAAAAAATGGGCCAAATTTTTTATTCATTATAGCACTACCGCAGTGAAAATATTTCCTTTATATTTGTGTAAACCTATAATAAGACCCATTTAAAATTCTTCCCAACACTGGCTTGGTATGGCTAATGGTTGTAAAATCCCTGAGGTCTTGATTTTCTCATCCTTATTCTATTAACATACCACAGATTCAACCACAAACTTTTGCACATCTACTTTAAGACCTTTCCAAAAAAATATTTATTTATCCTATGGTAATGTTCTCAAGAACCTTAAATGACCTAATATAGGATAAGTGTGTAATGTGAAAAAAGAATTTTGTTTGAGTTAAAAAAATGTACATAAGTATAAGTGATCTTGATGCCACAAACGTAATCATTCATCGACATAATTTTTTCTACTACAATGGGGTCCACCTGTAGTTGACGAATAATCTTGCATAACTTGTCATATTGCTTCCATCCTATTCTTTCTTCTTCCACCCCAGTCAAATTATGAAATGGAAATAACACATAGTAAACCATATGCCTTCCTATTCCTTGAGATTTCATGTTCCACAATATAATTTTTTTCCCTTTTTGTATATAATTTCAAATTCATTACCTAACATCTTTGTAACCTATTCCTTTTCTTATTTTGAATATTGTATTTGTTCCAATAAGTACATCAAACTATCATGATTCGTTTTTACTTTTAAGTGTCTTTCTATTAATTATGGACAACATTTCTTAATTGCATATAGTATGGCTAACATTTCCTTTTCATAGATGGGTTTGAGTAAGTTCTTTCCTTTAGGTTCACTACCTTGAAAGGAATGGTGCCCTCCTTCTTGAATCAAAACTACATCAATGTCTTTTCTTGAGGCATCACACTCCACAATGAAGGTTTTTGTGAGGTTAGGTGTGGCCAAAATGGGAGTCGCACATATATCTTCTTTACGTTTTTCAAAATATTTGGTTTCTATTTTATTCCAAGAAAATGGTTCCTTCTTAAATGGTTTTGTTTAAGGTGTTTTTATTTGACCATTCTTCTTAACAAATTTATGGCAATATCCTATCAATACTAAGAATTCTCTAAGTTTTTTCAATGCCTTGTGGAGTGACTAATCCATTATAGAATTGATTTTGTTATTGTTGGCTTGGTTTGGGTTTACCCACGTTCAACCTATACTCCGCACCAATAAAACCCTCAATCATTGGCCCTTTCGGCAACAACCTGCAAGCAAATCGCAGTCTCAACTGAAGTGACTATGGGAGGATGCAGAACCGGGTTTCTGCAACCTTGAAGGACTAGGATATGTGGTCTTAGTATGTTATGTTATTCTTAGCATTTGTAAATCACTTCACCGCATTATATTAATCACTTAAACATGACATATAAATTATAACTTTGCTAAAGTAAAATGCAATTGTAATAACTGCTACTCTACAACAGATACTAAGAAAATATACACATCAAAACACCAATTTACCATGGTTCACCCCAGTGTGTGGCTATTCCCACTTGGACTTTTGCTTAATATAATAAATCTTTGAACAACAGACATTTCTTGACCTGCACACTAAGCTATAGGCTGTCTGCACACTCAGCTACAGACTCAGGCCTCTGCGCACTCAGCTGCAGAGCCTCGCCTTCTCTACCAAATTACAGATCACAATAATTTTCCCATAACACTGATCTGGATCAATTCGATGATTCTCTTCTTATTATTTTACCTTATATATACTATTACATTATAGGGTTACATCATCAAAATACCATGGTCCAAATACCATGGACTCCCTAAAACAAGCAACTATGATCCCAAAACCATTGATCACTTACAAAATCACGCGCTTTTAAAAAAAGGAGGGGCTTCAACCCACCCTGAATCCCTTACGACACCGCACGGTATATTCAAAATGCTCCACTGTGCACTCTGTTGCACGCTCCACTACGCAATACACCCCACAAAATGCGAAGTCTTTGCCAAAATCTAGGCCAAGTTGGGTTGCACCCAACAGGCCCCCAACAATCACATGTGACTCATCCCGAGTCACTGAGCTGATTGGCCTCTGATCTTTGTTGCAATGTTATTGTAGGCACTATTGAACTATTGCAGAATGTTTGTGACCTATTTCTCTTCGTTGCTCACTTCCTCCAATAGTGCTTCTATCGCAGGTTCCGTAGCCTTCTAAATCACTGCTTTCTCTCTCTCTATCGAAGCTCTTGAATCTTCTCATCCACTGCTTGGTACAATTTGAGAGCCTCATCTTGCAATCGTTTAGTTCTCTTTGTCATAGCCTTCTCTTCCTTCCTCAACTCCTCTATCTTCTTCTGGAGGGAATTTCCCTCATTGACCTTTGCGAGCTTCTGTGAGATTGGTAAGGTTCTCACAGTTTCCTGAATCTCCTCCAGCTATTGCTACTTCTGTTGAATATCCTCTTGTAGTTTCTGTGCATTTGGATCTTCTTGCAACGAAGTCTAAATCTATAATCTCTCATCCAATAGCTTCCCACAATCTTCCACTACTACGGCAATATCGGCCATTATAGCCTTCAGGTCAGCCTCCCTCTACCCTTGCACTTCTTATGGCGTGGTTGGTTGTAGCTTCATTTGTAGTTCGTTGATCTTCATCACATATATAAATTGTACATCCGTGATCTTATCCTTGTATCCTTTTACTACAAGGTCAAGATTTGTGACCTTGTCCTCCATTGGTTCCTCTTCTCAAATATTAATGTCTGGAATCTCACGGCATGTTGCTTTGACCACCTCCTTTAGCTTATGTTGTTTCTATACTGCCTGATCCCTCTCCTAGATAGCCTGGTCGAGCTTCTATTGCAATGAAGCTCACTCTCTCTCTACCTGAATGTTTAACTGTGAAGTGTGTTGTTCGCGTAGCTTCAGCTCATCTATGATCTATAGATGTATCTTGTGTAATCTCTAAAGTGGTATTGCTACGATGTTCATGTTCACATACCTCCACTCTTTTTCCTATTGTTGTACCTTGGTGGAGTCAAATTGTAAGCCTCTGGAAAGTATCAGTGCTATCTGCACTGCAAGTGTAGGCTCTATTGGTCTTTCCTCTCCAAGATTTTCCTCTGCCTACAATGGTTGTCTTACAGTCTATGCCAATATCTTTAGTTCTAAAATGTGCTCCTCGACACTTGTTAGAAGTGTGGCGTAGCGATCTTCTAATTTTTTCTGTGATTTTGTCGTTGCTTCCTAAATTTTTTCCCCAATTTGGTACAAGTCCCCATCAGTGAGGACCACTAGTATTATGTCCTTTGTCTTGTCTACTTTTTGCTTCTTTTTGCTTCTTGTGGAAGCTTCAATGTGTGCCTTCCTCTTCTCTACGACAGCTTGGTCTATCTCTGTCTTTTCAGACTCTTTGTTCTACTCATCACCTTCAAGAGAATCCTCGTGACCCTCGTCATATTGTTCCTCTTGTTTTGATTCTTGTTGATCCTTATCCTTCCCACTCGCTTCCCTGTGTTGTGTTTTTTCCTCGTCTGACGGAATATCCTCTGTCTATGTCTCCAGCTCAGTGATCCACTCTGCAGGCCACTTCTATATCTGTGCTAGGAGATCGTCTTTTGTCACTAAATATGGCAGGGGATTCCATGTCTTCTTTGTGTCCCTACGAGCTTGTATGTAAATTTCGTGGAAGTCAACCTTAAACTTTGTGATAGAGCTATATTGTTTATATAAGCTTGGTGAAAGATGAGGGTACTAGTTAACCAACTTGTGTAAGTCCATATGATATGAAACAAAAAACATTATGTTATCTTGTGCTCACGTCAGTTTAGTGGTATACCACAGCGAGGCATATCGTGCAGCTTCACAAACATATGAGGTTATCGGAGAGAACTGTGAATCTTCTGGCTCTCTCCATGCAAGCATCACAATTATCAAAATTGACCATGCTTAGTGAAACGGAGTAACTTTCTCCTGAGCCTCGTAGTAGTCATCTAAAAATTGTGGTAAATATATGTGGCCTAGTTGTACTTAACCCCATTAGCACACTACGTAGCTAATGAAACTATTGGTGCAAGGATTTCATTAGCCCAGCACTTCCTCATGATTTTTCTAGCCAATATAGGTGTTGTGAAGTGAACTCCCTATTCATTTATCAAGTTGATATTATAACCTCGATTCGCTTTTGTCAGTCCAAACTTCTTCTTCATGTTTTCCACTATGCCTCTCTCCTTATCTTTCCCAACAAACTGCTCTCTGGGGTTCAACCCTTGATAAGGTAGTCTTTTGATTCTCCATATTAGCATTGGGTCGATAGGGATCCTCTTCCCCATCCACAGACATCCATCGTGCACTAGCATGAGCAATTGTCTCACACAAGTTGTGATTCTTTGACTTCTTCCAAAGTGCAGAACATTCAACATATTCATCAAGGCCAACTGCTTCAATCCAACGCCCACTGTTTCGGTTCTAACCTTGTCACACCATTCTCAGGGTATTGTACTTCTTTTAAGTATCTTCCTAGTGCAAACTACGGATACGGGACCATTTGTTGGCTTGGTTTGGGCTGGCCCAGGTTCAATCTATATTGTGCACCAACAAAACCCTCAATCATTGGCCCTTTCAGCAACAACTTGCAAGCAGATCACAGTCTCACTTGAAGTGACTATGGGAGGATGCAGAACCAGGTTTCTGCAGCCTTGAATGACTAGGAGATGTGGTATTATTATGTTATCTTATTCTTAGCATTTATAAATCACTTCGCCGCATTAGATTAATCACTTAAACATGCCATATAAACCATCACTGTGCTGAAGTAAAATCCAACTGTAGTAATTGCTACTCTACAACAGATAATAAGAAAATATACACATCAAAACACTAATTTACCATGGTTCACCCCAATGTAGAGCTACGTCCACAAGAACATTTACTAAATATAATAAACCCTTGAACAACAAACAGTTATTGGCCTATGCACTAAGTTGCAGGTTGTATGTGCACTCAGCTACAGACTCAGACCTCTGCACACTCAACTATAGAGCCTCTCCTTCTCTACCAAATTATAGATCACAATAATTTTCCCATAACACTGATCTGGATCAATTCAATGATTCTCTTCTTATTATTTTACCCTATATATACTATTACATTGTAGGATTACATCATCAAAATACCATGGTCCAAATACCATGGACTCCCTAAAACAAGCAATTATGGTCCCAAAACCATTTATCCCTTACAAAATCGTGTGCTTTTACAAAAAGGAAGGGCTTCGACCCACCCCAAATCCCTTCTGACACCGCGCGGTATATTCAAAATTCTCCACTGTGCGGTCCACTTCACACTCCACTGTGCACTCCACCCCACAAAATACGAAGTCTTGGCCAAAATCTAAGCCAAGTTGGGCTATGCCCAACAGTTAGGATCCACTTTGACACCTTCATGACATACAACAACCCAAATATTTCACTTCTTGAACCCCAAAAGTGCACTTTTAAGGATTTGCATATGGTTGTTTCTCTTCCAGTAGTGTTAACACCCTGTCAACATGTTGCACATGCTCTTCCCAATATTTTATCTAGATTAGTATGTCATAAAAAAATACCAAGACAAATTTTCTAAGCAAGGATTTGAAATAGGATTCATCAAGCTTTGAAATACTTAAGGTACATTAGTAAGTCCAAATAGTATAACCAAAAACTCATAATGACCTTCATATTTTCTAAAGGATGTTTTGGGAATGTCTTCATGCCTCATTCTACTTGGAGGATGTCCCAAATAAAGATCCAACTTAGTAAACAAAATTAATCCATGAAATTCATCTAATAATTCATAAACTACAAGAATAGGAAAATTATCTTTGATGGTCATTTTGTTGAGTTGTTAGTAATCCAGATACATAGGCCATTGAAAATCATTTTTTATAACCATCACCATTATTGAAGAGAAATCACTTTGGATAGGTTGGATGTTGTCGTCCTCTAACATTTATTGAACCATACACTCAATCCCATTATTATATGTATATGGATACCTATAATGTCTAATATTAGGTGTCCCACTTCTAAGTTACAAATGAATACCATGGTCAAGATCCTAAGTACATGGAACACCCTTAGGCATCTCTTCAAATAACTTCAAATTATTATTGATAACTTTTTCAAGAATGGAGTAGAGGATATAGATGTTTGAACATATAATGAACACAATTGTATAATTACACTGTGGTGTCCCTTTCTGAGTAATTTCATCATATTTTTAGAGCTTATCACTTTAGAGGGTTTCCCTTGGATAGCTCTAAGCTAAATTTCCTTTCCTTCTGAGGAAAATCTCATGAAAAGATATTGAAAATTAATTGCCATTATTCCAAATGATTGTAACCATTAGACCCCTAATGCAACATCAACACCACCCATTTGGATTGCAATCTTGGGACTATCGAATAAGTACTCCCTCATATTTAACTTAATATTATGGAACTTCTCTAAAATAATTAGTGTACCTCCATTTGAAATCGTTACTTGAAATCTAAGTGTTAATTATACAAAGTGATTGAGAATTTTTGTTGATTTATAATTCATGAAGTTAAGGGTATGACTTGAATTAATCAACATTGTTACCTTTTTCACTTTGTTATATCCTTCTATTTTAAGGGTTTGTGGAGTATTGATTCCAGTCAATGCATGACAAGATATTTTTGTAGTCTCTTCTAGCTCTAGGTCTTCTTCTTCCTCTTTGCAATCTATATAGTATAATTTCTTCTCACAATATTTATGCCCCTTATTATACTTTCTATCATAGTTACAACATATTCCCTTTTCTCTCGTTTCATCCATTTTTTGAGGTTTCAACCTTGTCAATTGAGTGAGGTTAGGAGAGGGAGTATGTATTTCTCTATATTTGATAGTGACCAAAATTGTGGTAGCCATATTATGAGTTTCAACTTTCTTTGCTAGACTAAAATCATGCTCTAGGGATTTAGGATTAAAGAGATGCACCTCATGTTGGATGTTTTCCTTCAAAGTTCCCATAAAGAGGTCTAACAAATTATCCTCTAAAATATTCTTTCCTCTGAGACTCAACTTCTGGAATTGTTGAAGCTCTGTAACTAGACTTTTTTGTCAAATATTTACCAATTGACTAAATAATGTATTACTCTTAGTATCCCCATAATTTACTATCAATTCCTCAATAAAAATGGATCAAGATACAATTGAACTATTTCCCTTTCACATAGCCATTGATACCATACAAATTGATCTTATTATGAAATGTGATATTTATCTTTCATAAGGTTGTTGCTTGATGTATATCACAGTATTACTCCATCTAGAATATTTTTGTTATAGGATTGTTATCATTAAACTCCCTCATATTGATGTTTCAATGAAGTATTTCCTTTTTGTTGAATTGAAGCCCTGATGATGTGGATCTTGGAGTGAAAATGTGGGATTATGGTTCTATGATTCAACATTTTTTCTCTCCAATCATGATAAAATACTCCCCATTATTGAACAGTGTGTTTTCATTGATGTCAAAGATAACAATCATGATGCATATTATGTTTTCATTGATGTTAGTTGGATGTTGACCCAAGATCAAGGAGCAGAGGACCAAGCAAGAAAGCAAGGTGTAAAGGAGGAAACAAGGGAAAACCCCAAATTTATTAAGGATTGTGCAAGTTTAAAGGGCACATCATCAGTTATTCAAGATCAATGACCATGGATCGTTCGATGCCTTCAACTTGCTCGCTATTAAATGGGAAATTCCCAAATTTGGAATGAAAATGGAAAACCTCAAATTTGTTAATAGTGTGTTGTTTTGTTGGTCAAATCTCCATTGCACCAAGACAATATGGCTACGGTCCACTTCAGGATCTCTCAGAGTGTCCACCGCTTAACCAAAGTGGGGGGAGATCTGATATGTCGCTTAGGCAGTAAACCAATAGGACATGTGGAAAAAATCTAAGCATATTTGGGGGGCCTAGTAGATTTCATAAACCACCATCGATATCCCACCCCCACCCGACATACAACTGATGTGACATGGTAGTGGGGTGCAACTAGGGTCAGGCTAATGTGATGGGTATTCGAGCACTCACAAGATCACTTGCTTCTGAAGTCATGTCATATCCAGGTACTCTGACCCCATGAGATCAGTTGTTTCCAAAGGCATGTTATATCCAAGTATCCAAATATCTAATTAAACAACAAAGTAACCATTTTTCAAATGACTCAAATTCTAGATTCTTTCCTTGGATGGCAGGTGTATAGGTGGTGCCTAGTTAACACACAAGTGGCAGAATGTCACAAGGGAATCAACAATGCATGGATGACGACTGACATAATTAATGATGTGGCAGCCTGAGGTGGTGATATTTGGCACTCAAATTTGGCTTTTCTAGATGGTCAGTTGGATAGCTTGTGGATGACATGTGGCAGCAGTAGATCATGACACGTAGAAGTAAGGTGATTTGGAAGATGATGTGGCAGGCTTCCCCAGACTTTAGATTCAACCCAAAGATATAAATATCGAACACCCAATCATATGACAATATAGATCCTTCGGATGGACCAGATTCTAGATTCAACTTAGAAATTGTAAAAAGTAATTTGGGTATCTAGGTATCTGGATGACTTAAAAGGAAAGCTTCATTAAAATATCCAAACTATAGATTTTTCATATCAATTTCTCCAGACAAAGGTCATGGAACATGGTCTTAGGTTCTTGGTATTTTAGATCTTGAAGCTAAAGGGGTGGTGATTAATAAAGTAATTCAGGTAATCCATATATTACACACAAAAGCAAACCAAATCTCGGTAATCCAGATATTGCACAACAAATCCAAGTCATCCAGATATTTGGCCATTTTTTATGTTTTTAATTTGGGGCAACAATATGTAATACCCCTAATAATAATACTAATAAAAATAAAAATATTAAATAAATAAAATAGTATAATATTAAAATATAAGTAAATAAATAATAAACAATAAAGAAAAGATAATAATAGTAAATAATTAATAAATAATGAAGATAATATAATAATAATTAATAAATAAAATAGAAAATAATAAATGAAGTTCTAAATAACTATATATAAAAATAGTAAGAATAAGTAAAATTAACCGAAAGTAAGAAGGAATAAAATAAGAAAGAGTTAAATTCAGAGAAATATTAAATTAAGTAAAACTTACAAAAAAAAAATCATGTTGACGCATGGAATGTGTGTATTCGGACCCCTTTTCATTTTTTGGTCTATTTAATGGACGATGAAGAGGATGAGAGGCATCCATTCCTTCATTCATTCTCTTGGGAGAAACTTGTTGTTGACACATGGAATGTGTGTTTGCGGACCCCTTTTCATTTTTTGGTCTATTTAATGGACGATGAAGAGGATGAGAGGCATCCATTCTCTTGGGAGAAACTTGTTGTGAGACAAAGGATTCCCTATCAGTAGTACATTGATGGAGGGCTCAGGGGTGACCATATGTAAAAACTTATGTGTAGTTGAGCCTATGATTGGGTGGAGAGTTGTCCCCAAAAATTTGTTGCGGTTAGCAAGATCCAAATAACGTTCAACTCTGAAGTCACAAGTAAGAAATATCGTCGCTACAGGTAAGTCGTCTCTACTCATATTTTTGGAAATTCTATGCTAATTATTTGAATAGTTGTGCGTTGATTATTAATCACATAAATATATGTAATTAGTTGTATGTTTTATTTTGGTGTTGTTGTACCTAGTATCAAAGCACGGGATTCAATCCATTACAGCATATGGAATTTCTTCATTATGAAACTGTTAGATACTCTTGGAATTAAAAAATAAAAAACAAAATACAATATGTAAAAATAGAAATATTTTGTGTGTTTCAAAATATATATTATTAGGAAAAAGGTTATTTTTCCAAATTAAAATATATGTATATATGTTGTTAAACATTTAAATATAAAATTAGAAAATATGTTGATAAATTATTTTGATATTTTTATTTTGTGAATAAAATCTTTATAGTATTAAAAGAAAAATACAAACTTTATTAATAAAATGCATGTGGAATGAATTAACAACCCTATTGGAACTTAGGGATTTTAGGTTTTTATTTACTAATGGTTTAAAAAAATATTGTATAATTAATTAAAAATAAAAACAAAACGTGTTGAGTTACTTGTTTTATTATATAAATTATTTATAATTTTTGGAAATAAAAAATGAATGCCAAAAATCGTCAAAGAACGCGACGATTCTATTAATAAATGCCAAGAGACCGTCAAGGAACGCAACGCCTCAGACGACATTGCAACGGAAACCACAAATTGCGACGCCGAAGTGGCAATTTGTGTTAAAAAAATAAATAGAAACTTAAGTATTATTATCCCACTCAACTAAAGTTATGTTAAATAAGGATCAGTCATAAAAGGTTTTTTTTTCTTAAATAGTTATGACAAGGATGAGTGGAGATGAAATTTTGTATTAGCAGGTGAGTTAAATGACTTTATGTATATGAGAATTAGTTTGAAATAATAAATTTATAAGAATCGGTTTGTTTTAAATAATTATATTTCATTATAATTCACCTGACCTTTTTGAATTAATATAGTTATCATCATTAAAAAAAGCAAATAAATAATTTTTTTTTATTATTTTAAATTTAGTTAATTCTATTTTACATAATACTAGAAATTCCTTTATTTACATTTTTATAAGGATAAAAGTTTTCATGTATGATATTTTAAAAGTTTTTTGATTCATAAGAATTACTTTCAAAATAGTATAATGAGTAAAATATAGTAGAGGAGATGGCATATATGATATTATTGTGGTGCAACTCTATATAGTACATATTTAAAGTTTTTTAAGGGTTAATTTGAGGATTTTCAAACGTCAGGTTATGTCGAGGTAAAACTATGTCTATTTAGTGAAGATAAAAGGGATAGCATACGAGTAATTGATATATTAATTGGTTAACTTTGCTTCAAGTACGTTGCCTCTTAAAGAAGGGAATAATGAAAGGAAATCCTAATGATGGACATTAAGACAAGGCCATTAGATATAAAGAGATATATAATCATATAATATGCTCACCGAATTGAGGTAATTTGAGAAAGTAAACAAAACATTAGCTATTAATGCAATATGTGAAAAATTATAAGTGGTCAAATTGAGAGAATAGTAGTACAATTCATTGAAGATACACAACAATTGAACTCAAAACTAGAAGGAAATATAATTTAAGATAGTATGCAATTAAGTCAGTAGGAAAATAAATATATTATTATAATGAGATACTAGAATATTAAGTAAGAGAACAATTTTAGGAAAGGATGGAAGATTTCTATGTTGATTCTAATATTATCAATGTATATTGGTAAATTTACCCTAAGTAATAAATGTAAAGGTGGAACTTAGTATTTTATAATGAAGATAACAAACGGTAGCTCTCGGAACTATGACCAATGTAGAAGCAACGAATGAATTGAAATGTGTAATAGATAGATACTTAAGGTAAGTGAGTGGGAATTTCACAAACAGGTAAAATAAGTCAACAATAAGTAGTAGTTATCATAGAACATGACTGAAGATTTGGATTTATGAATAATTAGGATGAAATAATTTAGCACTCTTGAGATATCCCATGAATAAATATCCCTGTGGAAAATGGTTGTGGAATCATAGAAGTATTTTCCTATAAGAATGCAATAAGAATAAATGTAAATTCTACATAAGGATGATGCCTACTAAGACAGAAGTATAGCCAATCAACCAATGAATTTAAATGATCATTGAGTGGATTGACGATTTAATGGGACTTCATATAGGAAAACTTATCAAGATTGTGCCATTATTATTTAAATAATTTATTTCCAAACACATTAGGTAAACAAAGCTTTTGTGGAGTATAATGTTAGTAGTGATTCCAAGCACTTTACATTCTAAATTAAAGATGGTGTTTAACAAGTCAAAAGTTAAGGGGAAGAATTCGTAGTCCAACTTGAATAAAGGTGAGTATGTGATAAAAGAGATCAAGTGATATTGAGATGTGAAATTGATGAGATAAGAAAATATTGTTAGTGTGAACAAAAATAATGATCGGGTTATGGGTAAATCATCAGGGATCAACCATCCCTTATGCAAGTGGATTAAACATGACATAATACTTTAATAATGGTGACCTAGCGTTTGTGTGTATTAAGTAGAATGGTACTAGAATGGATAAACAAAATATGCATAAAGATCATGGAATTTTAATTTTGATATAGATGAATTTCACTAAATTCTTTGGGAAAAGAAGAATACATGACTAGAGATTAAGGCTCAAGATGATGAGGCTCTTTTGAAGCTTAACAATGTACTTAAACAACTATACTTATTGTGTAAATAGTCAACTTCCTAGTTGAAAGAATAGGAAATGACTATTGAAAAGTAATTGGTATCTTGATGAAAACATGACACTAATACAATCAATGAGATAAACTAGACCCTAGATGGATGCTGAATAATCTTATTTTATGGTTGGTATTTATTGTTTATACAAGCAAATGAAATTGATCTTTCTGATGAACTATGATAAGAATGCTTATAGTGTATTATTGTTTTATATCTTATAAGTATTGAGTTGATTCTCATATTAATGATGTTTCATGATGTGATGATATGTGGTAAATGGATATAGTTCTGATAAGAGGTTAATGATGCATATGTGGTGCTTATTTATTTATTTGTTATGATAATGATGTTGTATGCTTATGATGGATATGATATTCATAGGGATCATGATGTTATGATATGATTTATATTGACATGTGGTTCATTTATTATGTGGTGTCATGATATATCATTGATGCAGATATGTTGATGTTCTAACTTATGAGGGTATTTTATGTTGTGAATAATGTGGTAATCACATGAAGATTTTATGACATGCATGGGCATGCAGTTCTTTAATATTCAGAATGTTATGATAGCAATGATGTTATGTTATCAGGATGACATGAAAGAGTTGGTATGTGGATTATTTTATAGGATGTTATGACTATGACTAATGCCTTGGATGCATGTTGAGATGTTGTGACTGAGAGGAAATCCACAAATGGCCCAAGAGGGTTGGTTATTTGATGATCTCGTGGGATCCAATACCTGCGAGGGAGAATATGTAACACTATATGGGCTGGGGACAGACTCAATAAACACTACATATGTTAGTGTTTCCTTTGTCTTGTATAGCTCTTGAGGGGCTATGGGGCCATCTTGAGGAGGCCAAGTTCCTAATATTGTAGGCCAAATTCATGATATTGGATTGGGATGTCAAAGTCTAGTGGGGGTGTAAGGACTTTGATGCCTAGGTTTGTGCACCTTAGTGAGTGTGGTGGGAGTGGGCTAGCCTTACGAGATGACTAGAGCACTAATATATGGAGTACTAAGTCAGGTATCTGCCTTGGGCCATATGAGGTATGAGTCAAACGCAAGCCTTGGGCTATGGTATAGACTAATGAGGCTTTATGCTTGATTTCAAAAGTTGGCAAAAACGACAGAGATTCCTTGGGATTTCCCTCGTGATGTGAAAAATTTCGATGCATGTTCGTTATACTAGTTCAGTAGAGGGTGTATGGAAAACGTGAAGTAATAAATAACTAAATAAAATAAAATGTTAAATGATTCAACTTAACTTCAAGACATAGTTCCTTAAAGAGAGGGAGTATGTAATGCCCCTAATAATAATAATAAATAATATGATATTAAAATATAAGTAAATAAATAATAAACTGGAGTTCTAAATAACTATATATGAAATAAACTATAAAAATAGTAAGAATAAGTAAAATTAACAAAAGTAAAAAGGAATAAAATAAGAAAGAGTTAAGCTAAGAGAAATATTAAATTAAGTAAAACTTAAAATAAATAAATAAAGGTTGCATGTTGACACATGGAATGTGTGCATGCGGACCCCTTTCCATTTTTTGGTCTATTTAATGACGATGAGGAGAATGAGAGGCATTCATTTCTTCATCCATTCTCTTGGAAGAAAAGTGTTGTGAGAATAAGGATTCATTGGCAATAGCACATTGATTGAGGGCTCAGGGGTGGCCAGCTATAGAAATATTATGTGCAGTTGAGCCTACGGTTGGGTGGAGACTCGTCCCCAAAAATTTGTCGCAGTTAGCGGGATTCAAATAGTGTTCAACTCCGAAGTCACAAGTAAGAAATATCGTAACTACAGGTAAGTAGTATCTACTCAATGTTTTGGAAATTCTATGGTAATTAGTTGAATAGTTGTAAATTTATGTAATTAGTTATATGTTTTACTTTGCGGTTGTTTCACAGTATTGGTTAAGCTTGTGGTCTCAACCCATGTTTTTGGGGCATTCAAGATTTTATCCCCATAAGGGCTCCAAGGCATCTTTTCGACCAAGATAATATTTCTATGATGTGTTGGCCCTGATTAAGCCATTGCGTATAAATAACTAAATCTAGAAGTTGTAAGTCTAGATATTGTAAGTGATATGGAGAACATCGGAGATGAAATAGAGCATATATAACACAAAGCAAGAGATTCGAGAATTCTGACATCTATGGGGTTGAGTATGAAGAATTATAAGGATGAATTCTAAAGAAGATATATAGCATGTGCAGGGAACTTGTCCAAAACATAGTGTTGAAGTATGTAATGATGACTTAGGTATGAAATAATGTTGTCTCAGGTGATTAGGATGAGGAAATTATATGGTTAAGTAAAAGTTGCTAATTGAGGTGCATGGAACAAGGTTGAATGTGGAAGTGAAAATGAGAGTTGAAACAAGTGAGAAGGAGAAATGTTGAATCTATGTAACAAATCAGTCTAGTGATGAAAAAAGTGCAGTGGTAGAGCTGTAAAGTATAGAGCAAAGAGAAGTGTGCAAATTTGTGAAAATAAGAGTTAGTGTTGCATGTAGAATTGTGAAGAACAGAGCATAACAGGACTCAAAATTATTTGAGGTCATAAGCAAATCAGGTGATTGGTGTCTCCTTCAAGTTGGTTCCTGTAAATCAAAAGAATGGTGTCTCCTTCAAGTTGGTGCATGTAAATCAGGTGACTGGTATCTCCTTCAGGTTGGTCCTTGTAAATTGGGGTATTAGTGCCTCCTTCTAGTTGGTGCTAGTAAATTGATGTAATAGTAAGTTGGTGCCTACAAGAATATTCATATGAATAAGTTTTGTGGTTTTCTTTCCTAAATGGTTTCCAAATACATTTGGTTTTTCCATGTGGTGCTTATGTAATTGATGATTATATGGTTTGAATTGTTTTAAATTGTTAAAGTGGTCATTATACTAATTTACCCCCCTAGTATAATCATAATTTCAAGAATTGGAATTAGAGAAGGTTCCTTTAGAGATAATCTAACCACCAAAAGGTAGATCACAAGGAATGTCTAGTCACAAAGGTTGTTCCTCAAGAAAATCTCCTATATTTTACGGAATGAATTATGCCTTATGGAAAGTGAGGATGAATACCTATATTATGTCTATAGGTATTGACATTTGGCTATCTGTTGAGAATGGTTATCAGGTTCCAACAACTCCTCCAATAAATTTGAATGGTAAAGAGAATTATTTGAATAATGCAAAAACAAAGAATGTCATGTTTTTCGGGCTAACATATACAGAGTTTTTCAAAGTAATGAACTGCAAATCTACAAAATATATTTGGGACAAAATTTAGAGTAGCTATGAAGGATATGAAAAGGTGAAAAGAGAAGATTCAAACTCATAAAGGACAATTTGAAAATTTGAATATTGATGGAGATGAAAATGTTGCAGCATTCTTTCCTCATGTAGATGAGATTGTTAATAATATAAAAGGTCTTGGTGAACAAATGAGGAATCAATGGTTATGCACAAATTACTAAGATATCTTCCCTCGAGATTTAATCCAAATGTATCAACCATTAAAGAAACGACAAATCTTGAAAATATAAGTACATATGTTCTACATGGAATCCTCACTACATATGAAATTGGAATAGAAAATGACAAGTAAAAATAAAAAGAACTAGCATTTAAAGCAACAAAGGAGACAAACAGAAAAAAGGCCCATGAAGCTTCCAGTTATGGATCATATGAAGATGAAGCTCAATTTGTAAGAAAGCTAAAATTAGCAACTGGAAAATTCAAAGGTAAGCTTCCATTCAAATGTTTTGAGTGTGGTAGAATTGGACATTATGCATTTATGTATCCCTATGAAAAATTAAGTAATAAAATGGTACATAATGATAAATACAAATCTTATAATCATAAAAGGAAAGGGTATATCAAAAAGAAGAGTTTCTATTCGGAAAAGGATAATTTTTCATCTGATGAAAGTGATGAAAGTGTGCCCAATGGTGAAAGAAGAGAAGTCATGTTCATAGCTATGAATAATCAAGATACTGACCAGAAATATAAAATAGAAAACATGGATTCTAAAGAAGAAGTTGGAGAGCAGGCAGATCTTGAAGGAGAACTTTTAAGTTCCTTAGAAGAAATAAGAAGTCTAAGGAAAAATGTGAAACAATTGAAAGAACAAATGCAAAAATATGAGAATGAAGATCATGATGAGGCATCAATCACTCTCCTAAAAATTGAACTAGAAGAGACTAAAATAATAAAAGAGATATTGATATGTCAATTAAAAGAAAAGGAAAAACATTATGAGAAGTTAGAAGTTGAATTTGTCTCCTTAAGAAAGGAACTAGAGAAAGCAATTAATCAACTGAACTAAAGTTTAAAAATTGTAAAAGGAACTAAAATGTTTGATCATATTCTCATCTTCCAAAGGTCTCCTTTAATCATGACAGGTCTTGGTTATAAAGAGATCATGAGAATCCCATGGAGGATTCAAGCACAAAGAAATTAGAAAACGAATGTAAAGAGGAACCTAAGAGCTTTATTGAGGTACTCAATAACTCTATCAATAATGAAAGATACATCAAGAATGAAGTTACAATTCAATAAAACTTGACCCTATCAGAATCTTCAGAAACATAGTGAAGTAGAAATTGGCTACCTGAATATTCCTTCAATTAAAACAGGCTCAGAAGACATATTTCCTCAAGGAGGTTCTTCTCTTCTAGGTACCAAAATATATTCTTCAGTTATTGTTATGCCTATAATAATTTTGGTCATAAGGAAACAGATTGTAGAGTTGATCATATCAGAAATAAAAATAAAGTATCTTATGAGGATTCAAGGGATTATTATGTGAAGAGAAATCCTAGAAGTTTGAATGAAAGTGTAGTTATAAATTATAACCCATTTGATCCTCTATTAGATCAAGCTGAATTGTGTAAGTGTTGTAACTATGGGCACAAAGCGCAATATTGTAGAAATAGCTTAAGCATGCCTCTAAATTAAGACATAGAAGAAGGCATGCTCAAGCATAAGGAACGATACTCCAAACTATTGAAAACAAGCAAGAGAAGCGGGAAGAATGCGGTATTGCACTATATGCTCAAACCAAGAAATAAAATGGTATGTTGATAGTGGATGTTCAAGGCATGTGACAAAAGATAAAAGTAAATTTCTTAATCTAAAATAACGGATAGATGCAAAGTAATACTTGGAAATATTTCAGCGACAAGGATAGTTGGAAAAGGCACAATTATTATTGACAATGGAAAGCTAAAGCTCATAATGTCTTATAAGTTGAATATCTAAACAAAATTCCTAAGTGCCATTCAAATGTGTGATCAAGGATATGATCTGACATTTTCACTGTAAGGATGCGAGATAAGAAAAGCACAAATATGAAAACTCTTCGTGAAGGAAAATAGGGCTTCAAGCAATGTGTATATTCTTAATGGAGTAAAAGGATAAATGTGTTGTATGGGTAAAATGGATGAGAGCTAGTTATGGTACAGAAGGATGGACCTCATCAACTTTGAATCTATTAAAATTAAGCAGAGCGCAAGTAGCAAGAGATATGCCAAAATTATCAAAACTAGTTAATATTATCTATAAGCCATGACAACATGGGAAGTAGACCAAGGTTTTCTTCGAAAGAAAGAATACTCCACATCCAAGCCATTGCAACTCATTCATGTAGATCTTTGTAGAACAACCAGGAAACAAACTTTAAAAGGTGAGAGATATTTTATGTTTTTCATTGATGATTACACAAGAATGACATGGGTTACATTTCTTAGAAAACAATATGACGATTTTGAGAGATTTAAAACCTTCAAGGTTGTTTTTGAAAATCATATTAGTCTGAAAATAAAATGCTTGAGATTAGACAAAGGAGGTGAGTTTACCTCTAAATAATTTAATGAATTTTGTGAAAATCATGTTGTTGATCATAGAAATCATGTTGCAATCAAAGGAAATATAACAGCCCTGGTGAAAATTCCATGTAATAAAAATTAAAAATAATAACCACGGTTGATGGGACACTTATTCCAAGTTGAATGTTGGGAAAGACATCCTAGGGGGGTGTTCATATGGTTTTTTATGGCTAAGGAAATTGGAAAAGGCAATGGCTAAGGCTTTGGAAAGGAAAAATGGCATTTTTGGCACATTTATTTATGAAAATAATGGAAATTAGGATAAAAAGGAGGTGAAAGGTCACAAGTTGCATGTGAGGAAGAAAATAAATGAAAATAATGGAAAATGAAGAAAATAGAGGCCTCATTCATAAAAAGGCTTCTGAGGATCAGTTGGTAACCTTTTGTCAGTTGAGTTTTGGAGCTCTCTCTCTCTCTCTCTCTCTCTCTCTCTCTCTCACTTAGACACTTAGAGTTTTCTTGGATCATTTTGGCATTAGATCAAAAAATGAAAAGAAGGCAAGAGGAAGCAAAGGTCTAGTAGGGAAAGGTAGGATCAATCAGTTATAGCAGGCTTCATTGCAGGTATCAACTTGCATGTGTATTTTCCTTGCTATATTTGGCTTGCATTGTATTGCACGTGGTACTTTTTTATCATGGCATGGGTTTTTCCAGGTGTAATAATGTTTTCAGCCTAGCCTTTCCATTTTCGTATATCCATGGTGTGATGGGGTTCTCGTGTTTTGGTTGAGTTGGATTGTCAGATGGATTCGAAGCTGAGTGGTGTGGATCTCCAAATGATAGAGCACATGGCCTAGTGGTCCCTGAACCAGACTATGGATCACAGTAAATCCACTGACCTAGTGACCTCTGATCCCGACTATGGGTTGCGGTGAAGCCAGGATTGTTTTGCCTCGGTGCGCCTAAGAATCCTTGTCGATGAATGACAAGATATACGGTAAAGCCAAGAGGTGGTTTTCTCTCCATTAGGCCTAGTAATCTTGGGTTTGGGATATGTGGTAAAGCCTGAGAGACTAGTGTTGTAGCTCCCAGAGACAACCTTGGATTTCTTACAAAACCAGTGCCTGGGCACATCTAGATTGGTGTGTCTCAAATGATTTATAGGAAACTGGAGACACCACTTGCGTTCTATATATATATATATATATATATATATATAGGAGATGGATTGGTTCATTTATCCAAAGAAATAAGACACGGATTTCTAGTACTTATTCACAAGTTCATATCTTAGAAATAAGCATAAAAATAGTGGACGTCGAGTGTTTCAAGGTCTTACAGCTTAATAAGCTTTTGCAGAGCAGATGAGAGAGGACAAGAAGAAGGAGAAACTCATCACATAGAGCATAAGGCTTCAAACGTTCTACACTTAACACATAGAGCTTGAGGCATTAAGGATTTCTATACTTATTTGAGTTACAAGCAGAAATAATGGATGAAGGAGGAGCTGAAAGCTATGATTCATGTGTTGAAGATTAAAGATATAATTTCAATAGTACACATGGGCATATTCATAAGCAATGTTGATACAAATGAATCTGTGAAACAGTTACAGGCATTTGCATTAACATGTAGATACTAATGAATCTGTGAGGGAGCTTGAAATATTTCTCACAACTATAATTGCATGAATTTAGGGAAGAAGCATGAACATAAAAATGAGTTTGACAAAGAGAACACATACTGTAATACTTGAAGGGGGAATCACCACTGTTTCCTTGATATTTTGAAAAATATATGTATTGCAAAGAGATACAGCCTGAAAATAGCATGCAGTGTTTTCTATAGAATTTATGAACCTTTTCTAAGTCTTGCTTTCCCCTATTTATTTGGAGAGGGGAGAAAGAACATTCATTACAACAAAATATCTTTGGCCTAGTCTCAATTGTCGAGATGACTAGCTGTCTCAGTCCAAGATGGCTCTATGGCCCAAACAATTATAGAATTAAAAGCCTCATTGAAAGGAGGCACGTTACAGTACATCAAATAAATAAACATAAGATGTAAAATGTACAAAGATCTCCTTGCCCATCCTGTGATCACCTCTACTGCAAGAGTTATTCTACTTAAGGTATGGCTTCCTGCACTGCTTCACCCACTTTTATCTTTTCTGCTTTAAATTCTTTCAGCACCGACTCCCGGACCTGTGTCACAGTGGGCTTCTTCTAGATCATCCCATCTCATGCTTTGAATGAACCACCTATTCCTCTTAAAACCATAGCTGCCAACCCATCACGCCCTTTAAACCTTTGTCCTACACTATCAATGCATTGATGTGGTGGGTGATATGTATTACCATGTAACAGCGTAGTCTCTCAAGAACGAGCCTTTTTCCTCTAAAACAGATGAAACTGACACTTTTTTATTTCCCCCTTAGCCCCCCTTTATTATAGCCCCTCGTGTGGATTTACTCATATGACTAGGATTTGGAACTAGGGGCTCAGCCCTCAGGCGCTAAGGCCATCAGACTCGTGTCTAGGAGCCTTTTTCCTTTGTAAAGAAAAATCCCGCATATCGGCACATTACCATGCTTTACTTTTTTCCATATTGCGGGCCGACAATCCGGATGTGAAATCCTCCTGAGGTGGAATCACTAAATCATATCGCATCCAGGAGGGTTTCCCGCATATTGCAATCACATTGCATGAGAGGGGGGCCCTTTACCTTTTTCCTTAGCACGGGCCAATTGTCTGAACGTGAAATCCTTATACAATATAATACATGTCGTATCGCATCTGAGGGGATCCCCCACATATCGCAAGTAGGCACCTTACCTTTAGCATTTCCCCTTAACAATCATGATCGTCGATCTGCGGTGTGACATCATCACTTCCACATGTCACACTTTGAGTGGTGACACGTGGCACCCAGAAATGGCCACATTTCACCCCTAAAAACACTGAAACTAGGTGACACGTGTCCCCCATACAACCACGTCACCCTTCGTACTACCATGTGGAGGAGAGAGAAAGGGGGTCACCCGCCTTGGTTTTTCTATGCTTTCCTTGGTTAAATCTTTTCAGCCCTACCCTAGTGATTTCAGATTATATCACAAGATCAGTGCCCACAAGTTTTGGAGTTTTCTGTGACTACGAGACTATTGTGACAGCCGATTTGCGAGATGCGGGATTTCCCTCATACTTAGCCATTTTCTTTTTTTTCTAAGCTTTCCAAAGGAAATCTTCAACGGGTTCTAACTTCTGATCCAGGAGTCCCTTTTTGGACTTCGATATACCATTGGAAAGATCTTTCTGAGCACTAGGCATTGTAGAGGATATGATTAAGCTTTGAGATCTTCTCTAGCATGGGACAATGGCTCCAAACTTTACTGCTCTTAGGCAACACTGACCAATTGAAACCCATAATATATTGAGTGACAACATTGGCTCCAACTGGGGACAATGCCTTGTTGGCAAGGTGTTGAGGACTTGCAGACCAGTAGTCTTTCCTTCCATTGGGCATGGAGTTATTCTTAAACAAAATATAATTCTGTGAAAAAGGACTTTTTTTATAATAAACTGAAAAATTCAAATAACAATTTCAACACACAAACCAGATATTTATAATGAGCAAGAGACAAATATCTCTAATTTGAAAATAAAATTTTAGGAACTGACCATTTACAGACAATTCCAACAGTTCACCATCCAAGTTTTCGAGCATGTAAGTGTTATTTCCCCTTTCTTCTGAAATCTTGAAGGGGTCGAACCATAGCGGATCAAAGTTCCCATGTTTTCCTTTGTCTTCTCGTTTGAAATCCCATCTAAGAACTAAATTTCCTTGATGAAGAGGTATGTCCTTAACCTTCTTGTCAAACAGAGATTTCATCCTTTGCTGGTAGTTTGACAGTTTGGTCTCCACCTTCTCTTTGTTCTCATGACGCTCCACTAGTTGATTGATCCTTCTAGTCAAGGCACTAAGGTCTTCCTCGGATTCTTGTAGAAGCATAGCTATTTTCATTACTGATTGGATCAGGAAGATAGCAACCTTGCTATATACTAGTTCAAAAGGTGATTTCCCAGTGGATCGTTTGAGCATTACACGGTTAGCCAAAAGAGAAAACTTTAGTTGAGAGTCCCAGTTCCTTTGATTTTCAGTGATGGTATTCTTCATAACCCTCACCACAATTTTATTAGAAGACTCAGCCAATCCATTCCCTTGAGGTAGTATGTAGTGGAGTATCCAATAATGATATTGAATTTGTGGCAGAAGTTGGTGAACTTGGCCGATTTGAAGAACTGTGCATTATCAGTGATGATATTAAAAGGACACCCAAACCAGGATAGTATACTCTCCTCCATGAATTTTATCACCACTCAGTCAATAACATTTCTAGCTGGGATAGCCTCTACCCACTTGGTGAAATAGTCAGTGGTTGTTAAAATCCATTTGTGTTGGCCACTAGAAGGTGGGTTTATTTCTCTAATGAAGTCCAATCCCCACTATCTAAAAGGCTCCTCTACATGCACAGGAATCAGGGGAAGAGAAGCAAATTTCTGTCTTTCAGCAAACAATTGGAATTTCTGGCATGACCTGACTTGAGAATATCCTCGATCACTTCATGGGTTTCTCCCTCAACCAAACATAGTAGTAATACCCCCACTAGGTCCTTCTAGTAGAGAAGTTTGTTGGATATAATGTATTTATATGCCTGCAATCTTAGACTCTGATATCTAGATCTATCCAGTCCCAACAGGCATCTTAGGAATAAGAGGTAATGAACAATTTTATTATACCTGTGCGATCCCTCATATTTGGCATAGATATTCTGCTTAGTTGTTTTAATTCCGCTCTAGTGATCCTCTAGTCTGCTTTCCTCTGTGATCAGGCCTATCCCTAGAGCTTGGAAGTTGGATTCAGATAAAATCTTCGCCAACCCCTAGCCTTTGATGAGGTTGGTAGGCTTTATTTCTAGCTCATATTCTTGTATTTTAGCTATCCATTTGCCCCTCTTTCCTTCGTTGCATCCTTGCACCAAGATGTCCTTGACTGCAATCATTGGGATGAACGTTGTGATTTCCTGATTGCAACACATACATGTGGAATTACTTCAGTTCCTTGACCAGTGCATATGCCTGTTTCTCCAATATATTATACTTCAACTCAACGTCCCTTAGGACTTGGTTGAAAAAGGCAATGGGTTGCTCGTAACCTTCTTTATTTTTCTATAACAGCATAGCAGCAATGGTATGTGGAGAGGTGAAAGAAAAGATGTAGAAAGGCACTGAATAGTCGGGGCTGACTAGCACTGGGGCCTCAACCAAAGCTTCTTTGATCCTAGTGAAAGAATCATGGGGGACAAAGCTCCACTTAACTTCATTCTCCTTCTTGAGCATGTTTGTGATACCTTTGACTATCTCAACATAGTTGGGTATGAATCGCCTTAAGAAATTTATCCTCCCCAAAAAGGCTTGGACTTCTTTCTTGTTTTTGGGCAAGGGAATAAGGTTGATGGCTTTGACTTGTTCAGGGTCAATCTTTACTCCTTCCTGCACTACTATGTGTCCAAGCAGCTTTCCCTCACTTAGGGCGAACTGAGATTTCTTAGGATTCAGAGAGAGGCCATACCTCCTACAATTCTTGAAGGTGAGCTTTAAATGGAGGATATGCTCTTCATCAGTCCTAGAAAAAAATGTGATTTCATCTAAGTAGACTACCACGAATTTATCTTGCTTACCCATGAAAGCTACGTCCATAGCTCTCTGAAATGTGGCCCCTGCATTTATCAACCCGAATGGCATGCGAGTGTACATGAAAGTTACCCACAGGGTGGTGAAACCAATATTTTTCTGGTCTTCAAGGTGGACTCCCACTTTTTTATATCTAGAGAACCTTCCATCATGGAAATTACGGCTGCACCCACTACTTTCTGTTGTATATTATCCATCTTGAGCAGAGGATAGTTATCTTTTAGAGACGCCCTGTTTAAATTCTGGAAGTCCACGCACGGCCTTATCTCTCTGCTCTTTTGCCAAACAGGGACCAAATTATCTACCCACTCAGAGTATCTTAAAGGTATTATGATCTTCGCCTGCAGCAGCTTCCTTACCTACTTTTCAATGGAGGGGAGTAAGAGTGGATTGATCTGTCTAAGTTTCTCTTTGCATGGATTTATCCCACTCTTCATAGGAATCTTACACTGAATAATATTTGTATCAAACGATTTAAAATCATCATAAGACCAAGAAAATACATCTTTGTAAGTTTTGAATAGATCTAAATACCTTTGTTTGTACTGCAAAGGGATTCCTTTGGACAACCTGATCGTCTGGGGTTCCTTCTCTGATCCGATGTTGCAATCTTCTACTTGCTCATCCTTCTTTGGGGCCATTTGTTTGGACACTATGTCGTCTTTATTGAAAATTCTTTCTAGTGGAAAAAGTCGACGAGGGATGGTGTTCTATTTTAGTTGCAAATTTTTTTTCCCAGCCACTATGTCTTTCCACGAAGTGGCTTCTTGTTCTGCTTCTTCTTCTTCTTGATCGATGATGGAGTGGGAAAACTCCCCAGAAACTTCTATGAATATTTTTACCTGCTCATCATCTTGGAATACCTGCCAGTGTTTGACATTATCATGTATTGAAGGCCTGTGTCTCACTTCTATCTCAAATCTGAGAAGTGGATTCTATGGGGGCCTGAAAGTGCTTGCAGCTACCGCAAGAGAGTCAGCCATCCTATTTTCTTGCCTGGGCAGAAACTGGATGTTAAAGGCCAGGAATAAATTGTCGATTAAGTCCCACACTGCATTTCAGTACGTCCTCAGCCTGGGGTGTTTGGCTTGGCATTGGTCTCGGATCTCCCTTATGATTAGCTCAGAGTCTCCATAGATCGATAGGCATTGAATGTTCATATTTCTTTCCATTTGTAACCCCAAGAGAAATGCTTCGTACTCCGCCACATTTTTGGTCGCCTCAAATTTGAGCTCGAATGAGAGGGTTATCATGCTACCTTCTAGAGATACCAACAATATTCCAGCTCCATTCCCATATTTTGAGTTTTCTCCATCAAAGTATAATTTCCATACTTCATTTTCATTTGCTCGCAAGTGCTCTGACTTCCCTATCAGGTGTACTGATGTTTCCTCTAGGAACGTCTCATCCTTTTCTAGGAACAGACAGGAGATGTCACTATCCTTCCCATGCACTGGGGTGTTTTCTGAGCCTTTAGCTAGGGTCACGATTTTCACAAACCTGGATTCTCTATATAGCCTCCTTTGCTCACCTCCAAAAGTGGGAATGGTGACATAAGTTAGATATAGCTTGATAGAGCCACCCACCTTGGAACCTCAAGATCTGTATAAGAGCATTCCAAAGCGAGGAGGTATATCAACCACCATTATATCCATTACCACACTCTTCACCGGGATCTGAGCCAGGTTTACCACCAGATCCTTTATCATGCCTAAGCACTTGACTCTCTTGGAATCAAAGGAGTATAGGTTCTTGTATGGTCTGGTGATATCTAAACCAATTTCTTCCATTACTGATAGTGGGATGAGGTTGTGTGAGGCCTCGGAATCTAGCATACATTTATGCAGCAAAAGGTTATGGATCACCAAAGTCACATAGAAAGGTGTAGTATAAGGGTCCGACTCTTCCACATGTAGCTTGAAAACAACCATAGGCCTCTCCTCTTGGAGGTTCAAACTATCCTGGGTTGGTGTTGAAGTGACTGGATGCATGAATTGAGAGACCTGAGCTTTGTAATTAGGTTGTTTTAGAAGCTTAGTCAGAGGAACATGAATTTTTACCTATTCAAGCTCCTTCTGGAGATTGAAAGTGGGTTGGGCCTTTTCTGTATCTCTTGGCTCTGTTATTTCTCCCTTCCCGCTGGAAGTTTTTAGCAAAATAGGTGCTTCCTTTTCTATGTGCCCCTTAGGACCATTTCTCTCCTTATTTGCAAAGACTCTTGTCTTTGGTGGGTAGGGATGGAGCTTACCTTTCCCTTTGTTTGGTGTTGGAGGAACCACTTGGGGAACAACTTCCCCTTGCTATTTTGGCTCTCTCATCCTCTTCTTTGAAGATCTTAGATTATACTTACGTTGGGGTTGTGTTTGCATGAATTCTGCAAGCTGTTTGCAATAATAATCCATATCTTCCTCATCTGTCACTACTTCTATATGATGATTGGCCTCCTGGTAAGCCATATTCTCATGTTCTTCTTCATCAAAACAAGAATATATATTTTCCTGCATCACTTGTGTATCCGATGATTGTTCATCGTGACCATTTTCAAATTATAAGGGATGAGGGATCTGATCAAGATTCTCCTTTCTTTCCCTTGGAAGTAGTTGTAGTGGAGGCCTTCTGTATTGCGAGTTATAGCCTCGATTGTTGACTTGAGCATTCTGTCTAGAGAGGTTCTTGTTCTCAATTTCCAGCTTTCCAACCTTTTGTGATAAACTCTTGATGAGTCTGTCCAAACCATCCCACTTCAGTTCTGATGATTCTCTCTCTTCACCAGAGGAGGATGCCTCTTCTTTCCCTCTTTTGGGTTTAGTAGATTCTTTCTTTGCCCTCAACTTCCCTGTCGAGGCCAGATTTGCTTCCACTTCAGGAGCATCGATCTGAACTTGGTCTAGAGTGGTAGACTTTCTTTCTCTCATGGTTAAGCCAACGTCAGACTCAAAGGCTCCCAAGAAAACCACACAAGCTACAACTGGGGGAGTCTTTATGTCGATTAGTAGGTTATTGAACAAATTATTTAACCTTTTGATAAATTCTAAAGTATCCTCCTTCGGATTTTTTCTTATGGCATTAAAGTCGGTGAGGAGGTACTCGTGATTCCTGTTTCTCCCCATTTCTAGGTGAAAGCATTTTCAAGTTTCTCCCATGTAGTGATGGAGGCATTGGGTAGGGATTTGAACCATTTTCTAGCCTCTCCATCGATGTATTGTACAAAAATTATCATGACCACATCTAGTTGTTCCACGTTTATGTCCTTGGAAAAAGCATTGAAGGTTTCAATGTGACTTTGGTTTGTGTTATCATCTTCCCCATTGAACCTAGGCAGATGCTTTAGGTAGTCCCGGGGCATTTCACTTAAGGGTTGAGGTAGATTAAGAGGCTCATACTTATTTAGCGAAAACCCTAGGAGATCCATTCTGGATTAGTGGAGGGGGATTAAAATTTTCTTGAGGAAATGGGGTCAATACCATAGTGCACCTTACCTTTATGATTTCCCCTTAATAGCTACGATCGCCGATGTGTGTGGCGATGAAATCACTGTCACGTATCACCCTATGAGTGGTGACATGTGGCACCCAGAAATGGCCCCATTTCACCCCTGAAAATGCTAAAATTGGGTGACACCTGTCCCCTGTACGGAAACGTCACCCTCCGTACTGCCACATGGAGGAGAGAGAAAGGGGGCCGCCTACCTTGTTTTTTCCATGCATTCCTTTGTTAACTCTTTTCAGCCCTCCTCCGGTGATTTCACATTATATTGCAAGATCGGCCCCTGCAAGTTTTGGATTTTTCTGAGACTGCAGGACTGTTGTGACAGTCAATTTGTGGGATGCGGGATTTCCCTCATACTTCACCATTTTATTGGTTTTTTGAGCCTTCCAAAGGAAATCTTCAACAAGCTCTATCTTTTGATCTAGGAGTCCCTTTTTGGACTTTTATATACCATTGGAAAGCTCTTTTTGAGCACTAGGAACTGGATAAGGTCTGATTAAGCTCTAAGATCTTCTGTGACCTAGTATAGTGGCTCCAAAAATTACTACTCTTGGGCAACCTTAAACAGTTGAAACCCATAATGTAATGAGTGACAACAACTAGGATACATTTAAATTCCTCACGGTGTAGGTGGAGAAATCAGATGGCATCCATGATTGTTTTGCCTAGTGATCGGGTGGATATCACGGTAAAGCCTGTTATGATGTGTTCATTATGTTGGCCTAGTGATCTGGGATGGATTACGATAAATCCTAGTTTCTATTGATGAGGGTGAGGTGGTTTAGCCTCAGTATGCCCTGGTTGGTTCTTTTGGTTTGAGTCTCATATTCTTGCTTGGAATATGGCATGGGAGTGAATGAATGAAATGAGATTTAGCTCAACCATCCTATGGTCCGGTGGAATGTGGAAGTCCCATCCCGGGTTTGGTTTTTGCATCATTAATGAAAGGTTATTTCTCCTTGTATTTCTATGAGTATTTTGATGGATTATATGTGGTCTATATGGCTTTAATTTCATAAGTATTTATGTTATTATGTTGGTTATATGTGTGTTTTATGACAGAAGCTATGTATGGATTTCACCATGTTTTTACTTGTAAATGAATGGATAATGTATCTATGGCCTAATAGATGGTAATGCAACAAATTACTTTAGAGAACAATGGTTCTTAGTGATTCTCATATGCGTACAAGATCCCTATGTTTAATTTTGTTGGTTACACCTGTAGATTACATGCTTGCGACATGTTTGATGAAATGCCTGTCATGGCTAGTAGGGGTCTTATTAAGGTCTTGTTTAACTTATTTCTTTTGCATCATTGTTTCCATGTTCTTTTATTGCTCCTAAGCTATCATTCCATTCTGGGTAGTGGCCTGGGCTCTGGGCTTGAAAAAGTGGCTCAAATCCTGGGGATGTTGGCATAACACTGGTAAATTGGGTCTCTGGATGTTGGCAGGCAAGCCTGTGAGAGCAACTTTGGGTTTATGGACGCTAACATACCTATAGCATGAGAGAAACTAAGGCTTAAGATGTCCAAAACATCAATGGGACCCAAGGACAGGATGTCTGAGTAGTTGACATGTCTCCTGAGGGTTCTGTTGCTGATGTGGATAGGTTGATTGATGTTTTCCATCAATTCCACTTCCTTAAGGTCACATATGAGGTTGAATCCAATCATAGTAGGCTCTCATCACATCTTTACCCCGGTTTGTTGTTTACTTGGGTAGATGTGTGAGGAGGCTATTACAAAGTGGTATCAGAGCATGGTTCACCCCTCGGACTGGATGGGTAGTGTTTGTTGGTCATGCATGCCTGTGAATTGCATGTGTGTCTCTTACACTTGCATTTCGTGTGCTTGTTGCATTTTCTTGATGTTGATCATGATGGTAGTAAGGTTTTCATGAGGAACTTGATGATTTGTTTTGTGGAATGCTTCATCATGATTATATGACTAGTTGCATATGGTTATATGTCGCTTGCATGTTGATTATATGTCGCTTGACTACATCCTTGTATATCAGGTGCATTCTTGAATGTTTTGATTACATGTATCATTCTTGTAGGTTGATTACAAGAATTGATGACTTCTTCTCAACTACATGTGTTTATGCATATGTGTAGTTGATTAGGCATTGCTTATGCATGTTGATGGTTGCATGTGGCAATGTGTACAATGGAGTAATGGTTGTTGTCATGCATGAGGTCATAGCATGCATTGTTGATATGTCCTTGCATTGATGACTGGACCCTAACTAGAGTGATGTTTATGTGTTGATACATCTATTTGTGTATGTCTATATGTTGTTATGTTTATGATATACATGTATCACGTTGATTTTTTGATCTTGAAGAAAAGGTATCCTCCCTGAATTATGCTAAGGTACGTTGATTTATTGTGATTTGGTTTATCTGACATATGATGCATTGAAGGAAAGAGACAAAATGGCTAGCAAGGTGGTTGACTACATAAAATCTCCCTATGAATCAGATCGGCAGCGTGGTGTTGGGAACTCTTCTAATTTGGCAGACACATTAAGAAGCTTGAAGGAAGAGTTAAGGAGTTGTAAGGTAGATAATGACTGGATCATATAGGCATAAGAGAAACAATCATATGTTAATGTTATACTTCTTCAGAGTTTATCAAACTTACAATGACAAGGGCCGCTTCGGATCAGCCATAGACATGAGGATAGAACTAATGGGGCATATGGAAGTAGGTCTCATGGTAGACACAGGTTAGATAGATCTAATACGGTGAGAGATAGCAAGTTTTTGGACACTCCGGATAGAAGGGATGATGAGCACAGGTACTATTCTAGTTCTGGTACTGATAGACATCGTGGTCATCATCGCTATCATCCTTGCAGGAGGAATGGTAGGGGATACTTACCAGATGAGTTTAAGAAAGTGAAGCCACCTATTTTCGATGGAGATGTGAAGAAGTCGAAAGATGTAGAGGCTTGGATATGTGGGATGAACAAATTCTTTGAGTTGCATGATTACACATATAACATGAAAGGAAAAGTAGCAATATTCAGCTTGAAAGGTAAATCATACATTTGGTGGGAAGATGCTAAGTGGGTCAAATACATCAAAATAGATGACTTGATTTGGCGGGAGTTCAAGAGGCTTTTTAGGAAGAAATACTTTTTAGAAAGGTACTATGACAGTAAGGCGAAATAATTCTATTAGCTAAATATGGGATCAATGACAGATGAAGAGTATATGACCAAGCTTCTGGAGCTATTAAGGTATGTACCATATCTTACTGATGAGAAGCCTAAAGTTCAACCATTTGTCAGTGGTTTTCCATTAGCGTTGAGAGATCGTATTGAGTATGATGAGCCTCGGTTACTTGAGAAATTTATTGGAAACTGAAGCATTTCTATGAACAATCAAAGCGTAAGAATGAATATCAGCAAGGATGGAAGGGAAAAGGCAAAGGTAAAGGTAAATGGAAGCCTAAGAGAGCAAGGCCTCAGAATGAAAGTGGGAAAGAAAATATGGCATCGTAAAAGAATTTTAATGTAGCTAGACATGGACATGCATCACAACAGCAACATATAGGTGTTAGTACAATTTGGTTGGAGTGTTGGACATGTGGCAAGGAACACCTTAAGAGAGATTGTCCACAGAATCAGGGTGGTACGCCCCAAATATATAGTGCATAGGAGGCACAAATTGTTGGGGATGTAGGGTAGAGCATTCCTCATATCTATGCAGCAGTGGACAACAGACAAGCAGAACACCACGCATCTATCATTGAGATGGACAGTAAGATTTTTGATCAAGTTATTTCTATTTTGATTGACCCTGGATCTAATTATAGCTATGTTAAACTTGACTTGGTGGATAAGTGTGGTTTGAGTAAGGAATTGCATGTAGAGTCTTGGTTATTGCAGTTGGCTAGAGGTACCAAGAAGCGAGTTCATTACTGGGTAAGAGCTTGTGCATTTGACTTGAATGGTATGCATATCGCACCACATTTAAATGTATTACCATTGGGATCATATAGTATGTTGTTGGGCATGGATTGGTTGTATCTACATAGAACCAAGGTAGACTGTTATGACAAATCCATTAAGTCTGTTGATGATAATGGGGAACCAAGAGTCTTGTAGGGTGAGAAGAAAGCCACATCAGTTAAGATGGTGATAGCTATGCAAGAAAATCGTAGTCATAGGAAAGGGTGTATGTTATTTGCAGTACACATTTCTAGTGATAAGGGTAATGAGGTTGAGGATGTAGACATGTTGAGTGGGTACCCAGTTTTGCAGTAGTTTCAGGATGTATTTCTTGAGGACATTACAGAGTTCCCACCTAACAGTGAGGTAGACTTTTCTATTCAGTTAGTGTTAAGGGTAGCTACAACATAGAAAGCACCTTACAAGATGTAGAGCACACCTAAGTTGGTTGAGTTAAAGTTGCATTTGAAGGAAATGTTGGACAAGGTATACATTCGACCAAATTTATCACCTTGGAGCGCCAGTCTTGTTTGTGAAGAAGAAAGATGGTACTCTCAGATTATGCATTGACTACAAGCAGCTAAACAAAGTTACTATCAAGAACAGGTACCCGTTGTCAAGGACCAATGACTTGTTCAATCAAGTGAAGGGAGAAGTAGTGTTCTCGAAGATTGACTTGACATATGGATACCATCAGGTTCACATCAAAGGGGAGGACATTTACAAGACAATTAATTAGTTAATGCTCCGGCTACATTTATGTGCTTGATGAATAGTGTGTTGCATCCGTATTTGTATAAGTTTATTATTGTGTTCATTTATGATATATTGATATCCTAAAAATGAGGAAGAGCATGTCCAACATTTGGCAGCAGTGTTGAGGTTTTTGTGAGAGAATCAGTTGTATGCTAAGCTCAGCAAGTGAAATTTCTTTCAGAATGAGGTACACTACTTGAGGCATGTTGTCTCCAAGGAGTGCATTGCAGTATATCCAAAAAAGATAAGAGCCATCATGGGATGGATAGCTCCGAATAATGTGGATAAAGTGAGATATTTTATGGTTTTGGTGGGCTATTATAGGAGGCTCATTAGGAACTTCTCGCAAATTTCTTATCCTATCACATCCTTGTAGAGGAAAGGTAAGAAGTTTGAATGGACAGAGGAGTGTGAGGATAGTTTTGAGCATCTTAATCAGTTTTTGACACATGCACCAGTGCTACAAATTGCAAATCCAGAAAAGGAATTTGTAGTATGTACAGATGCTTGCTAGAAAGGACTTGGTGGAGTCCTTATGCAGGATGGACAGGTGGTATGCTATGAGTCGTGGAAATTGAATGGGCATGAACAGAACTACCCCACACATGATATTTAGTTGGCAGTGATTATACATGAATTGAAGATGTGGAGGCACTATCTTCTTGGCATGAGGTTTGTATTGATGAGTGATCATATTAGGTTGAGGTATTTGTTTGACTAGCTGAATTTGAATGCTAGGCAGGCTAAATGGTTGGCCATGATCAGTGACTTTGATTTCGAGATCAGGTACATCAAAGATAAAGAGAATAGGGTGAAAGATTCTCTTAGCAAGTGGGTACAGGTAAATCACTTGGCATCTATGAGCTCATATGGGACAGACTTATAGGATAGGATCTTACGGCAGGTCAACGGGATGTTAGGTATATGGAGATTATGCATAGGTTGTAGCAGGGTGCTGGTACAAGTACAAGTACAGGTCATAGTACAGGTGCAGGTGCATAGGATGTCGATTATTGCCTTATAGTGGATGAGCTGGTTAGATTCATAGACAGGATATATGTGCCAAATAGTAGTAAGATCAAGGAGGTGATCTTGAGAGAGTTTCATCTAAAACCATACTCAGGTCACCCAGGTTATCAGAAGAGACTGACAATAGTGAAGAGATATTATTATTGACTGAATCCGAAGATGGATGTAGCAGAGTTTGTGGCTAGGTGTTTTGATTGTTAGTGAGTGAAGGCAGAGTGTAAACATCTAGGTGGACTGCTACAGCCGATCACAATTCTAGAATGGAAATGGGAGGTCATTTACATGGACTTCATCATAGGGTTGTCGAAGACAGTGAGACAACGTGATTCCATCATGGTTTTTGTGGACATGTTAACAAAGGTTACACACTTCATTCCAGTGAAGTCTATATTCTCAGCTAGTGATGTAGCATAGGTATTCATCCGACATGTGGTCAGATTGCATGGTGTTCCTAAGAAGATTGTGTCAAATAGGGATGCAAAGTTCACTTCCAAGTTTTGGAAGGATTTATTTTCAAGTTTGGGCGCAGAGTTGGCCTTTAGCACAGCTTATCATCCACAGACAGATGGACAAACAGAGAAGGTCAACAGGATATTGGAGGACGTGTGGAGGATGTATGTGATGCATAAGCAGCGAAAGTGGGAAGATTATCTTCTGTTGGTAGAGTCTGCGTACAACAATGGGTATCAAGAATCTTTGAGGATGAGTCTGTTTGTGCATTGTATGGGTGGATTTGCAATACTCCTATCAGTTGGAGTGATCCGGTTAAAAGGGCGTTGATTGGACCAAACATGCTGGCGGACATGGAATAAGAAATGCAAGTGATCAAGAAGAACTTAAAGGCAGCACAAGATAGGCAAAAGAGTTATGCAGATTGGAACAGTTTGTTCAAGGAGTTCCAGGTTGGGTAACAAGTGTACTTCTGCATCAAACAAAAGAAGAGCTCCTTACGAATTGGAACATGTGCCAAGTTGGTAACGTAGTTTTGTGGACCCTTCGGTATCATTGAGAGGGTTGGGTCGGTAGCCTATCGACTTGCACTGCCTCCGATAGTGAAATTCCATGACATTTTACATGTGTTATTACTTAAGAAGTATTTTAAAGATGTTGATTGTGTGATTGATTGGTCTATATTGCAAGTGGAACCAGATGGAGAATTCCAATCGGAAGTGGAGCAGAGGTGGAGCAGGTTCGAAGTCGGGGAGTGTTGTGACCATTGGATCTTGAATAGATCAACAGTGGAGAAGCGTCGACGAGCTTTTAGAAGGCAGATTTCAAATTTTATTAAACTAAGGTTTGTATTACCATCGGGTCCGGTATGGTGGTAGTTTAGCGGAACTCTGTGACTTTTGGAGGGTTGCTAACTTAGCGAAGCTCTAAAGGTTATCGGTGGATGATAGAGAGCCCATTGAACCAGCATTTACACCCGCAAATGGAAGTAGAAGATATAATCTCACAATTTGGGAGATTAACACTCTTGCCTGTACCCAGACTGCCATCATTAGTGGTATCAGAGCAACTTGTTGACACTGAATTGAATCTCAGAAGCAAGAGAAGGAAATCCAATATGGCTTTCAAAGTTGGAAGAGGATGAGGACGTGGTAGAAGAGGACGACCAGTTGCAAATGTTGAGGTGATGGAAGCTATGCAACAGATGCAAGCTAGATTAGAAGCATTAACAACAGGGAGAAATATAGATGATGGAGATGTTAGTGAGCCTGAGGTTGAAACTGAAGAAGAGGAGGAAACTATAGCAGTTACTCCTGAGATGAGATTCTTCCAATCAGTGTTGAGATCCACAGCTAGGCCAAAAACTAAGGTTTCAATATATGCAGGAGGATTGAATCCAGAAGAATTGATAGACTGGATTAATGGCATGGAGAAATTCTTTGATTATGAAGAAACAAAAGATGATAAGAAAGTAAAGTTTGCTATCACCGAGCTAAAAGGACATGCAGCACTTTGGTGGGATGGAGTGCAGGAAGAAAGAAAGAGTCTTGGCAAGCAACCAATCAGAAATTGGAATAGGATGGTAGCAAAGCTAAGAGGTAAGTTTCTACCAAGTAATTATCAGCAAACCTTGTTCAGACAGATGCAGAATCTTAGACAGAGGTCTATGACAGTGAGAGAATATACAAAGGAATTCTATAAGGTAAGTATAAGAGCTGGACAAACTCAGGATACAGATGAGAAGGTGGCTAGATATGTGAATGGTCCTAGGATGGATATTCAAGATGAGACAAGTATACTGTCTCCTAAAACAGTAGAAGAAGCTTATCAGGTGGTACTGAAGGCTAAAGAAATACTCATGAGGAAGCAGTCTGCTAGAGGAAGAGGTAATTTCTAGGGAAAAGGAAGTCAAGGTGGTAGAGGAAGATCTACAACACCTATAGATGGAGCTAGCAGCAACTCAACCCAACATGCAACCACAGGAGGTGATGCAGGTGGTAGAGGGAGTTTTTCTAGAGGAAGAGGAGGCAGAGGCAGAGGAAGAGAATTAAGATGTTACAGGTGTAACAAACTGGGACACAGAGATTTTGAGTGCCCATAGAATGTAGGAACAAATCATAGGAATGCAATGGTTGCGCAAGTTGAGGAAGAAGTAGCAGCAGTGACAAAAGAAGAAGATGTACCAAAGAGAGGAGAATCTTTGGTAGTCAATAAAGTTTTTCTCAAGCCAACAAAGGATATAGTTGAGCCATCACAAAGGAAGACTTTGTTTAGAACGGTGTGTAAGGTTCAAGGGAAATGTTGTCAGATGATCATTGATAGTGGCAGCACTGATAATTTGGTCTCTACAGAAGTGGTAGAGAAATTGAAGTTGAAGACAATGAGACATCCAACACCTTACAAGGTTTCATGGTTACAAAAGGGACTTCAGTTGTTAGTGAATGAACAGTGTGAAGTGGAGTTGCAGTTGGGCAAATATAAGGATAACATTTTATGTGATGTGATGCCTATGGATGTGTGTCACATATTTCTTGGGAGACCTTGGCAATATGATAGAGGAGATATGCATGATGGGAAAAGAAACACCTAAAATTTTGGTAAAGATGGTGGAAATCATACATTGCTGCCTATGGAAGAAGAGGATGCATCAGGAAAGAAGACTGATCCAAAAACTCTATTACTAGGAGGAAAAGAATACTTACAGCAGATTGAAGAAAATGAGGTAAATTTTGTTGTAATTTGCAAGCCCAAAGTAATAATGACTTCCACTAAAGTTTTTGATTTACCCATTGAAATTCAAGAAATGTTGGACAACTATTGTGATATCATTATTGATGATTTTCCTAATGAGTTACCACCCATTAGAAGAATTAGCCATCATATAGATTTGATTCTTGGAGCAAATCTACCAAACAAAGCAGCTTACAGAATGACTCCCACAGAAAATGAATAGGTTAGAAAGCAGGTTCAGGAACTGCTTGACAAAAGACTGATCATAGAAAGTTTGAGTCCTTGTGCAGTACCAACATTGTTGAGCCCAAAGAAAGATGGATGCTGGAGAATGTGTACTAATTCAAGAGCCATCAATAAAATCACAATCAGGTGCAGATTTCCTTTAACTCGAATTGAAGATTTGATGGATTGTTTGAGTGGAGCAAAGTATTTTACAAAATTAGATCTGAAGAGTGGGTATCATCAAATAAGGATAAGAGAAGGGGATGAGTGGAAAACAGCTTTTAAGACAAATGAAGGATTGTATGAATGGAGAGTAATGCCTTTTGGGTTGTAAAATGCACCAAGTACGTTTATGAGACTCATGAATGAAGTTCTTAAGGAGTTTATTGGTAAATTTGTAATACATCTGAATGATATATTAGTTTACAACAGGTCTAAGGAGGAACACATGAGACATCTGAATTATGTCTTACAAAGGTTACAGCAAGAGAAATTATTGTTGAATTTGAAGAAATGTTCATTCGTGAAAGAGGAAATAGTGTATTTGGGTTTTTTTATTTCCGTTGAAGGGTTGAAGATGGATCCAAAGAAGATCAAGGCAATCATGAAGTGGCCTTCACCAAAAAGTATTTTTTGAGGTAAGAAGTTTTCATGGTCTTGCTAGTTTTTATAGGAAATTCATAAAGAATTTTAGTAAGATCAATGCTCCTATTGTTGAGACTATAAAGAAGGATAAACAACCATTTAGATGGACTGTTGAAGCATAAAATAATTTTTAGCTGTTGAATAAGAAGTTCACTGAAAAACCTATTTTCGTTCTACCTAATTTTAGTAAACATTTCCATGTGAAATGTGATGCCAGTGGAGAAGCTATCGGAGGTGTTTTAAGTTAGGAAGACGGACATATAGCTTATTTTAATGAAAATCTAAATGATTCAAAGAATAAGTATTCTTCTTGTGATAAAGAGTTTTATGCAGTTGTGCAATCATTAAAGAAGTGGAGACATTATCTAATGTCAAAAGAGTTCATACTTTATTCAGATAACCATGCATTGCAATATATTATGCAATAGCCAAAGCTTAACCAGAAACATACCAAATGGGTAGAGTATCTTCAGGGTTTCCATTTTGTCTTGAATCATATAAATGGCCAATCAAACAAAGTTGCAGATGCTTTAAGTAGGAGAAATATATTATTTCAAGAGAGTCAAATTCAAGTGTTGGGTTTTGATTTTCTTAAAGAATTTTATGAGACAGATTTAGATTTTAAAGAGGCATTTGAAACTTATAAGAATCTTGTTTTGATTGATAGGAATAAATGGTTGGATTATTTCTTACAAGATGGATTGTGGTTTAAGAGAAATAAGCTGTGCATACCAAATTGTTCTATGAGGGAGAACTTAATCAAAGAGAAACATAGTGGTGGACTTGCGGGACATTTTGGTATAGATAAGACTTATGAGTAGTTGAACAGATTTTATTTCTAGCCGAAAATGAGATCTGAAGTAGAAAAGTATGTGAAAATTTGCAAAGTCTGTCAATATGCAAAGGGAAAAGGCCAAAACACAGGTTTGTATGTTCCATTACCAATTCCAGATAGGCCTTGGGATATGGTAAGTATGGATTTTGTTTTGGGCTTACCAAAGACTCAAAGAGGAAATGATTCAATTTTTGTTGTAGTGGACAGATTTTCAAAAATGGAACATCTTATTCAATGTTATAAAACTAGTGATGCTACTCACATTGCTAATTTGTTTTTCAAGGAGATTGTAAGATTGCATGGGTTGCCTAAGAGTATTGTCTCAGACAGGGATTCCAAATTTGTTGGACATTTCTGGAGGACACTATGGAAAAGGTTGGGAACTAAACTGAGTTTCAGTTCTGCCTATAATCCACAAACTGATGGACAGACTGACGTTGTGAACATGAGTTTGGGTAATATTTTAAGGAGTCTTACTGGAGAAAATCCAAAGCAGTGGGATAAAGTATTGGCACAGGTTGAATATGCATATAATGACTCACCTAACAGGAGTACAGGGCAGAGTCCATTCCACATAGTTTATGGAATGCATCCAAGAGGAGTGTCTGAGTTAAGAAACTTGGGAAAAGATGAGATGAGAAGTGCAGAGGGAGAAGATTTTTCTTCAGAAATACAAGCAATACATGAACAAGTGAAACAACAACTACAAGATAGCAACATCAAGTACAAAAATAGAGCAGACATGAGAAGAAGAGAAGTGAACTTTGAAGTTGGGGATTTGGTTTTAGCACACCTAAGGAAGGAAAGATTTCCAAAGAGGGAGTATAACAAATTGAAGTTCAAGAAAATTGGACCATGCAGAGTATTGAGGAAATTTTCTGCAAATGCATATGAAATTGAATTACCCCATGATGTTGGAATATCTCCAATTTTCAATGTTGTTGATTTGTACAAGTATGAAGGTGAAATTGCAAATGATACAGAAGAAGACCAAGAGACACAAGAAATTGACTGGGTAAAACAGTTACCTACAGCAAAGGAATTACAGCCAGAAAGGATTTTAGACAAGAAAGTGTTCAAGAAAACCAGAGGACAGGAGTACTTTCAGTATTTGGTCAAATGGAAGGATCAGCCAATTGCTGAAGCTACTTGGGTAACAGAAAACATGCTACAGAAATTGGGTAGTTCTGTAGAAGAGCTCATGGACAGGAGCCCATGAAGAATTTTGTCCTCGGGAGTCTGATGCAGGAGCATAAGGCTTGAAGACAAATTCAAAGAATTATTCCAAAAATACAAAAATATTACAAGCAAAGGAGTGGGATCCTTTAGCCATCAATTTCCATGTTTTTCTAGTTAAGCATAGAGCTAGAATATAGGATTTGATCATGATGTAATAAGTTTTAGTTAGTTAGCTATAGTGGAGATTATCGAGGAGAATTCTTGCAGGATAGATAGGGTTAATAAATTTTAGCCTTTGAATTAGGATCTAGTTGTTAGGATGAACCAGTACTTATGTAATTTTCACACTATTGTAAAGGGATTTTGACTGTTGAAGAAATTTGGCTTTCCTGGAGCGAATCTAGTAAATTGGGAAAATTTAGTTTCTGTGTATGTGAATGATAAATTCCCTGTCAAATCCCGAAGGATAATCTCCTTCGAAACCTCTATGTTTATTGTGAAATTCAAGGGTTAATTGGTATTCTGAGAGATGGAATGAAATTGTGTTGACTGTGTTAAATTCCGTGTTTTCTTTTTAACTGAGTTTCTCGTGAATTCTGAGTGTGGAGCGGACAGTCGAGATCAGTGGAGGAAGACCACGGATGCAGCGCATGAAGATTTAATTTGGACTGTTAGATCTCGGTCGAGGCAGATCAACGGTGTTCGGGCGCGGAAGTTAACCAACAGTTAACAAGCCGAAGCGGGTTGGAGAAACCACAAGTGGATTTCAGGCGGAAGAAAGGCCGTAAGCGGTATTTTCTGATTGGTTCCAATTCCATACACATCGTGACACGTAGCAGAGAGGAGAGAGAGAGAAACCGCTTATTGGGCAGGTTTAAAGTGCGCAGGTTAGCCAGCCGATATGCGTGTGAGCCATTAGATCTGGTGGAGTGAGATCGACGGTTGACAGAGGTGGAGCAGGTTCGAAGTCGGGGAGTGTTGTGACCGTTGGATCTTGAATAGATCAATGGTGGAGAAGCATTGACGATCTTTTAGAAGGCATATTTCAAATTTTATTAAACTAAGGTTTGTATTACCGTCGGGTCCGGTATGGTGGTAGTTTAGCAGAACTTTGTGATTTTTGGAGGGCTGCTAACTTAGTGAAGCTCTAAAGGTTATTGGTGGATGACAGAGAGCCCATTGAACCAGCATTTACACCTGCAAACGGAAGTAGAAGATATAATCTCACAATTTTGGAGATTAACATTCCTACCTGTACCCAGACTACCGTCACTATCTATTAAAGCTTGATGCATTCCCCTCACAGGTTGTTTCTCCGGACTTGGTCCAGCTACAGGCTAACTAGATCCCTTAAGAAATTATGCAATTATGGAGGGAAACCAGCCTTCCCTCTAGAAATTGCGCAATTATGTCTGGTAGCCTACTGGGCTCTAGAATTGCGCAATTCTGCCAGTCAAGCTTCATCCATAAAATTGCGCAATTCCTCCCAGCAGGGTTGCTCAGCCCAAGAATTGTGCAATCCTGGGTAGCATTCAACTGCTTTGCCGATAAATTGCGCAAATATCTTGGGCAGTCAGCCCATCTCCCTTCCAGAAATGCACATTTTCTCCCAGCAGTTGAGCAGGCTCTTGCATGTGTAGTTGGTTTGACCAGTTCCACCTAGGACCAAGGAAACTTGACTTGCATGCATGGGCTGCTTTTTCCTGGAATAGAAAAAGCAACATGCAAAAAGCATCCCTAGATTTTAGGGAGCTATTTTTAGCAGCTGGAGGTTACATGCAAAGATCATTTTAGAATCTTTCCTCCAAGTGTCGTTTTTTCCTAGATTTGTGGCATGCACGTCATGAGCTCCAAACTTATTTATTTGATGCTTCAAAGCTCATTTCTTCACATCAATCTTGGATCTTTGACATCCCACGGTACATCTTGGACTCTTCGACACATCCATCTCAACTATTCACGGGTAAGTGGTCTCAACTTGTCTTTTACAACATTTATGTTACTTTTTTTGTTTTTGCTTGTGTGAGTGTTGTTTGCTTGATTTCTTTGAATGCTTGTTGTTTTTACATGCATACTAGCTTGTACTAGCACCATTTCAATTTTCGTTGTTATCTCACTATTGTCGCAAGCATGAAATTGTTTTACACGAACATTCGCCGATTTTATGACTCGCTTCACCCACATGCATGTTGTTCCATTTTCTGAATCTTCATTCATTGCTTGCATGCATGATCATTTACTTCTTCTTACACTCAGTATCGCTATGCATTCACTTTCGCATTTGTATTCAGTTGCCCGTCGGCGAGTCTGGGCAACCTTGGCTCAGACTCTTCCTCACCAAGACAGCATTGCACAACCTTAAGGGGGAAGGCTCTGCCTTCCCCTCCATAAATGTGAATTTCTGCCTAGCAACTATTCCCCGAGCCTTCTTTGCACAATTCTAAGGGACAGTGGCTGTTGGCCCAGAAAATTGTGCAATGCAGTCACTGAGCTTGCAACCATTGCCAACTGAAATTACGCATTATGCAATTCTAGCAGTCAACCTGGATTGCGCAGTGCGCAATTCCAACATCCAGTCATGCCTCCCAGACAACCCAAACTGCCTTTTGCGCAGTTCTGGCAGCCAGTCACCCAGCCTCCCAGAAGAAATTACACAATCTTTGCCTATCAATCCCCAGGTATGTGTTATGTCGTTCCCGAATTTGCTTTGGTTTTTGCTGACAGATTTATTTACATGCATGTCGCTTTGTCTCCAGATCTAGAAGGTGTTAATCCACCTCTTGACAGTTCATGATCAATGGCCTCGAAGAGATCAAGATCAAAGGACACTAATGGAAGTACAACTGGAGCAGCGGTTGAGCGAGTGTCCGCAAGTCTACCGATCTATGAAGATACCAAGCTGATTCTAAACAAGGACATCAAACTGAAATGGCAAGAGGCCAATGATGCATTTACAAGCACATTTTGGGAAGACCTAAAAGACCGCCAAGTATACGTGAACATCCACAAGTTCGGCTTGTACCAGATTGCATGTAGATACTTCGTGTTCCCATGCACGGACATGATACACTGGATCGTCTCGCACACTGATCCCGAGACGATGACCTTGAGCAGTGTCAGCAGGATGAATATTGCAACCTTCAGGGAAGAGGATTATGATGAGATGTATCAGATGTCGGAGCCCGTGACTATCATGGAGACTCCCTTCAGCTTACCCAGCAGCAATGCCAACTCTAGAGATATTCTGAAGAACTGGGTAAAGGAGCCAGCTAGATTCAGGATGACACCCAACCAGATCTACAAGACGAAGATAATGTGAAAGGTGTATCAATACTTGGTCATATTTGCATGTCGACTATATGGCCAAGAAATTATGGAAACCTTCCCACAGAGCTGGGTGATCACACTGGACCAACTGGCCAGAGAGGGAGCACCATGCAACGGGTCCGCATGTTTGCCTACATCTTGGATGCAGTCTGTGCCCGACAGGAGTTCCTGGGCTTGAAGTGGGCATGGTCACTAGCAGAGACTGTTGTGAATAATTATTGTAAGATGTTTTCTGAATGCAGCTTCAGAGGAGTTATCACACGGTTTTCCGATCATTTTTTCACCCCGATTTACAAGATGATATTCGAACAGGATCCACCCCGCATGTCGATGGCAACAATGGAGGCACTGATAGACATAGCTGATTAGTATGCCTCACCATCTGGCACTTTCATACAGATGTACAGTATGGAGAAGCCTCCTCATGTTCTACTGAATTTTGCCTTGGACGTGATCGTCATGTAGGAAGTATCATATCACATCTCAGCAGGATTGACAACTAGGTTGCACCGGAAGAAGAAAGCACCTTGGCCCATTCTTACGTTGCGCATTCGCTTATATGAGATTTGAAATTTCAAGCACGTGGATGTCGAAGCAGAGCAGATGAAGAAGTATCCATTCGGCCTCCGAAATTACAATCCGTATGACCCACATTGTCTTGTGAAAGATCACTACATAAGAGTACAGTTCAACTGGATCCACGGGGCATTTCATTGGGTGAAGGAGGATCCATGGAGATATTTCTACAATCCCTCCAGACCCAATGAACAGGTCGGCTTCGTTGTGGAGTAGTTAGTAAAGGAACGTGAAGTAGCATCCCGGAGAGCACTAGAAGCATCAACAGCAGTAGAGGTGAACATACCAGTGCCCGACAAGGGCAAGAGAAAGATTGTCGATCGCATGGAGGAAGAGCAAAGATGCAAGTTCTGAGAAGATCCACTTGTAGAGAAAGCAACTATCGCTATAGAGGAAAAGAGGAAACAACGCGATAAGCGAATCGCGCAAAGGTAGAGGGAGAAATGGAAAATGGAGGAAGCAAAGAAGGAGTTGCATGAGTTGAAGGAACAACTCCAAAAGGAACATGAGCTGCACAAACATGAGAGGGAAACGCAGTAGCAACAGGTACAACAGGGGGTGCAACATGTGCAGATGGATGAAACAACGCCCGTACAGGTAGTGGACTCATCAGAACAGCTGGCATCAGGCGAGTAGGGTGAACCATTGCAAAAGTAGGACTTCGCTAAGGAGATAGAACGAGTGCTTGAACGAATGGATATGGACATGGAGCAACAGGAGCTAGAGTAGGACATCGACCTCATGCCTCACCACCAAGAGGTCAACCCACCTGCTTCACCACATCCAAAAGATGAACAAGTCCCAAGCAACCAAGGAGACACTGAGATCCTTGGAGATCAGCCGAAAGGAGAGATGAACAACATCTCATTTGACGAGTCTCAACATAGAGCTATGCAGACTCGCAGAGTGTCAAATCCAGAGGATCATACATCTCCTGCACAGTATCAGGAACAAGTGATCATTTCTGACATGCGCAAACATCAAGTGGCCTTAGCCAATGCCACTAGAGCATATGTCGAAGCTACTAGCTCAAGTGTTCGCTTTCTGATAGCTGAGCATGAGTGAATGGCTAAGGAGCTACAGACGGCCAAGAAAGGAAGAGAGCTGGTGACAACGTCCACCCGAGCTGAATTGAAGAAGGCAATACTAGATGAAGTATTGTCCCTTGACACAGTTATGCGAGCATTGTATTCCAAGTTTGGTACCGTGCATAAGGCAGTCATCAATCTCAACGAATGGAAACAACGATGTGCTAGAAGAGCACCTATCTTCTCGAGTGTGCATGTTGTTGTTGATTACATGAAAATGTGGACGATGATATACAAGGGAGGCTCGCTTCACTTGCCTAAGATGATGAAGCCCAGAGTGGTCGAGCTGAAGGCACACATCCGGAGTCAGATTTGGAACTATGAAGAGCTCTCGCAGCTCATCACTAGTCTACAGGCTTCACATCCACGTGTATTCAGGAGTATGGATGTTGTGGTGCATGCACATGTGATCCCATCTATTGGGACTCACACCCAGGCGAATACAAAGGCATAGGTCCAACTAGAGCTTGACTCGTAATTTGACGAGTTGATGTGAATTGCCACCAGCCTAGACTTTTCCATCAATGCAGACATCATGCACAAGTATGTTGTTGGTCTGGAAACATTGAAGACAATGATGCGCATGCTCTTAGATGAGTTGGACAGAGGAACCCGAGTAGTGTACCCGGATGCTATGGAGGCCAGAGTCAGGTTCCAGAAAGATTTCACCTTGGAGCACAAGGACTACCAATCTTGGCATCAGTTCACTACTCAATCACAATGAAGATGTTGAAGAGTTGGTCTTCCAATAGTTGTCTGAGTCATAGTGATGTCTAGGAAGGCTTGCTCAATTCATTTTGTCTCACATGGGTACATGTGCATTGTAATGTAACTTCTTGTCAAGTGTAAGTTCAAGTGTCGATAGTAGACGTAACAGTCATAGAGTAGATGAAGAGTCATGAGGGTAGATGAATTGTCACAAAGGGGAATGTAAAAGGTCACCCCACCCTTTGCTATAAATAGTCCCTCATAACTCATTATAAAGGTTTTTGGTCAGCCAAGCTTCCGATAGGACTATCTTAGAGAGAGCTTGGACATTATTGTAACAAGCATTGGCTTCTCCACTACGCAAAGCTAGTACATCTCTTTGGAGGAACAAGCAGTTATGGCTGTAACGTTCCCCTGTTAGAACTAGTGGTTGGACATGGATGTATTGTATGACTGGAACTTACACTTCTTAATATAACAAGAGCCAACACATTTCATGCATATGTTGTATTGTATTTCAGCTATCTATTTACTCTAAATGATATATGTATTTGTTTTCTTACACATGCATGTATAGCTATTTCTGTGTATGTATGTATGAATCTTTCTTAAATGTGATTTTGATTTAACCATCACTTTGGATTGCTAGCTAACTTGCCTTCCATGTTGTGGTGCATCTTTTCTCGTGCGTTCCCTTCTTAACTTTGTGCTATCACAGGTTTCCAAGGGCACACTCATATCAACCCCCGTGTGTTAGAACCTCTCATGCACATTCCTTGACTCCCTGCATATGTCACACCCTTGCTACCAACAGAGTTATCTTACTTGCCTCTATGCAAAATCAGGGTCAAGGCATTATCGTACAACCCACTACTGGTACTCCTACACCAAACAGTCTGAGGTCTAATTGGGACTTCTTACCGGGGAGGTCCCTTGACATTTTGCGGGTCCAGCGCCGTCAACATTTATGGCGCTAGAAGGAGGGCCAGATGACAAGTTGTGTCCTCTCATCCTATTTTGAACCTTTGCATATGTATCATGGATTCTTGCACTCTTCTCCCTTCGCGACATTTTTTGAATTCCGAATCTGTTACCATCATGAGGGATTTTTTCGATCTCTTGTCCACATACACGTATGATGGTGAAGGCAAAGTGGCATGGCCTAAGATCTTACATGAATTTCTTTCCATGCTCCATGAGGAAGATGGATGTTCTGACGAACAGGTTAGTTTGCTTCTTGCATACACACCTCGTGAATCTCCACATCAATGGTTGTTCAGCCTATCGGCTGACAGTGTGAACTCACTTGAGCACTTATGTGATCTCATTGAAGAAACTTTCTATCATTTTGATCCAAACCATCTTGACCAAAAACTGTTACAACAATGGAAGGCTCTGCATGAATTGCCTATGGATTTTTGGCAATGCTTTCGTGATTTGTAGTTTCAAGCTCCGAAGAGCCAGATGAAATTTTTCTATCTTTGGGACCGATTTGAGTATTGCGTTAAGAAATATGCTCGTCCCAAGAAGAAGTTTGAAATCAAGCCTCGCTCAGTATTCTTCAGTGATGGAGTTGCACAATCACAGATGGATACGGTCATTGTCACAAGTGATTGTCCACCGTCCCCTCATCAAACAGCTCCACCACTGCAGAGTGATGCGGGAGATCATGCTCACACATCTGTTCAGCTGTCACATCCTCCCAACATCACTTCGCTTAATTTTCGTGTAGATTTGGTTGTGAGTCCATCGAATTATCACATGCATTTTGTTCCACAACCTCTGTCTTCGTACTCGGCTAATAATCCAGGTGATATTGTCTTGTGTTATTCCATTCCAGACTCCACATTTTTTGTGAACAAGGAACAAGCCACTAACAGAGTTGGTGTTGCACAACCAACATGCGCTATCATTCATGAAGAGTATGACTGGGAGCTTGAGCATCAACACTCGATGAAGGATGACTCCCTTTCATTCGAGCCTCCTCCATTCTTCCCTGACATCTTTGGTGAACCTGCCATCCATGATTTCACATGTGTATCTTCATCTACGGATGCACCCATTGTTGATCACTCGCAAGACACACCGAATGTCAGTCCATCATCCGACAATGGAGAGGATAAGTTATTCATTGAAAATCCACTTGACCTTTCATCTTCCTTTTCCGGAAACATAGAGGATGAATTTGTTCGCTTCTCATCTACCCCTCTGTTTGATTCATCAGATCATGAGGATGCTGATGAAATCATTGATTTTTATGATCGTGGTTGTCGTGATCCATTTACTCCCATATTCGATCACGATCATGATTCTATCGCAGTTTATTTTTCGAAGCCACCAGTTTATGATGATCTATCTGATGATGAAGTCGAAACACCCAAGACTGTTGAGGCACTTCAGCCCAAACTGATGGTTATGTCAGGCCCTCGCCCTCTTGGGGTGAGTTTCACTTCCGATCAGGAAATTTTTCAATCACCTGAGGCTCCTCATCACTCATCTGTATGCATTGAAGATCAATCTCACACACAGATCATGCTTCCTCCACTCAAATTGCATGATCCCATCACTCATGCATTAGAGGAATCTTACATTGCAAGCATGCGTACATGATGCAAGTTGTCTGTGTTCCTTTCATTTTCTTGCATGTCACAATCAAGAGTATGCATATGATTCAAAGCTTCACACAGTGTCGCACAATACTGTGACAAGTCCACGGACCACCTGTCATGCACTTGTACTCACTTATGTCCCATGGACACTTTTAAACATGAAGTGTGTTTGTCTTCATTGTTATATTTTTCTTGTTTGATGGTTCACACAACCAGGTTGCTCGTAGACCAAGCCTTCACCAACATGGATCAACCAATGCACTAGTGGCTACATTGGAAATATTAATTCACATGATCAAGCCCATGCACCATTAGCTTAGGAGTAGGAGTAGTGTTTGCTTTCAGTTGGTTTGCTTGCATGCTTGTTTTCTTACTTGTTTTGTTTTTTTATTTGTCTTCTTTCTTGTTTTCTTATTCACTTTGCTTTCGAATTTTCTTCTACTTCTGCTTTGCTTTGTTGTTATTTTCTTGTTGTTTGTAGGTTAGTTTCACATGAGACCATGTATGACTCTTGAGACAAGATGGGTAAAGTACAAGAGGTATTTTACTGCTATCGTTACTTAGTTATCTGTCATCTTACCTCTATATGATGAACTTGTTACCTTTAGTCCATGATACATCGAAGGAAAATACGTACTATTCGAAGTGAACCTTGGTGAAAACACAATGCCTGCACGCTAACTAGTGTCACCTACTCTAGTCAGTTGTTTTTGGGCTAACCCTTGTCAGCTCAGTCAAGTAGAGTAAGGTGAGGGGGAAAACCTTAACAAGAACATCAGAGGTATTTAATAAACTAATTCTCTGAAGGAACAACCTCTTCTGCTCTCAATAAGTCAGGATCCCTATTCTGCCTTTGAAATGAATAAGTGCTATGCACAGTTGTGAAAATGAAAAAATGAAAAGTGAAAATTTCAAAAAATGAAAAATGAAGAAGGTGAAAGAAGAGAAAGGATTCCTGTGCAGAGAGGTGATGCAAGTAACTCCGCCGGGGTACTGGCCAGGCTCACCAGTAGCGGAGTGATGCTTGTGTTCCTGCGTGACTCCGTCAGGGTACTATCCAGGCCTACTAGAAATGGAGCAACACCAGAGATGAAACTAAGACTCTGATGATTATATTTCTTGTGCACCAATATACCTCTCAACCCAAATCGAAACAATTGTGTTGCCTTGGCTTGGAATGTGTGTCAATCGACCAAGAGCTTGGCAGGTGCTACATCTTACAATTAGGGTAGTGTTAAACCAAGACAAACTAAGAACTAAACAATACTTCTGGAGGTGTTAGACTTGATTTTAATGAACAAGGTCCATTCAAAGAACTGGGTTTCTACCAGTGTGTCGCCAAGTGTTGTAGTGGCTACATCCACCCTCCAAAATTTTTCCTTAGCTTCGTTTTGGAGCCTCCCTACCAACCTTTCATAGCAGCATGTCTTGCTTCGTCAAGCACACAAGCTTCAGTGATTTTCTTGCAGAAAGGCAGCTTGTCTATCAAATCTTGATGCATTCCCCTCACTGGTTGTTTCTCCGGACTTGGTCTAGCTACAGGCTTACTAGCTCCCTCAATAAATTGTGCAATTCTGGAGGGAAACCAGCCTTCCCTCCAGAAATTGCGCAATTTAGTTTGGAAGCCTGCTATACTCTAGAATTGCACAATTCTTCTAGTCAAGATTCATCTAGAAAATTGTGCAATTCCTCCCAGCAGGGTTTCTTAGCCTAGAAATTATGCAATCCTAGGCAGTAGTCAACTACTCTGCCTAGAAATTGCGCAAATCTCCTAGGCATTCAACCCAACTCCCTTCTAGAAATGCGCATTTTCTCCCAGCAGTTGAGTAGGCTCTTGCATATGTAGTTGGTTTAACCAGTTCCACCCTGGACCAAGGAAACTTTACTTGCATGCATGGGTTACTTTTTCCCAGAATAGAAAAAGCAACATGCAAAAAGAATCCCTATATTTTAGGGAGCTATTTTTAGAAGCTAGAGGTTACATGCAAAGATCGTTTTAGAATCTTTCCTCCAAGTGTCGCTTTTTCCTAGATTTGTGGCATGCGTGTCATGAGCTCCAAACTTATTTATTCAATGCTTTAGAGCTCATTTCTTCACATCGATCTTGGATCTCTGAAATCCCATAGCACATCTAGGACTCTTCAACACATCCAACTCAGCTATTCATGGGTAAGTGGTCTCAACTTGTCTTTTAGAACATTTCTGTCGCTTTTTGTGTTTTCACTTGTGTGAGTGTTGTTTGCTTGACTTCTTTGAACGCTTGTTATCCTTTACATTCATACTAGCTTGTACTAGCATTTTTTTAGTTTTCATTGCTATCTCACTGGTGTCGCATGCATGAAACTGTTTTACACGAACATTCGCCAATTCTGCGACTCACTTCACCCAGCATGTTGTTCCGTTTTCTGAATCTTCATTCATTTCTTGCGTGTATGTTGTTCCGTTTTCTGAATCTTCGTTCATTGCTTGCATGCATGATCATTTACTTCTTCCTACACTCAGTATTGTTATGCATTCACTTTCACAATTGCATTCAGTTGCCCATCGACAGGTCTAGGCAACCTTGGCTCGGACTCTGCCTCACCAAGACAACATTGTGCAATCATGAGAGGGAAGGCTTTGCCTTCCCCTCCATAAATGCACATTTATGCCCAGCAGTTGTTCCTCGGGCCTGCTTTGCGCAATTTTGAGAGATAGTGGTTGCAGGCCCATAAAACTGGGCAATGCAGTCACTGAGCCTGCAGTCATTGCCAGCTGAAATTGTGCATTGTGCAATTCAATTAGTTAGCAGTCAGCTTGGATTGCACATTGCACAATTCCAACAATCAGCAGTTAACCTGGATTGTGCATTGCGCAATTCCAACGGCTAGTCATGCCTCCTAGATAGCCTAGACTTCCTTTTGCATAGTTTTGGTAGCCAGTCACCCAAAACATTTTCTATATAGTCCCTTTTTCCAGTTTATGTTGTTTCCAAACTTAAAGAAAAACATTAGTCCAACAATGGTCGAGTTAAATAAAAAAAATTATTCATAGCTCCACTATATTGCTCATAGAGTCTAATATGCATTTATTCTTGTTTATCTTGCTATTTACAATTCAAATCAAATTGTTAAATAACAAAATTGCAATCATCAGTCATTTTTAATAAGTCAAACTTCTATAGTTGTCTTATTTTTAATCAATTCAAACTTTCTAATCACGAGGTGATTATAAATTAGACCAATTAGCAAAGCATTCCATGATTCGACATTACAAGTCCATAACTCATGAAAACCTTGGACTCCCCTCCCTGTCTATCAAATACAGGAATTTAAGATTTGTCCGAGTTGTTTTCCTATATCTGAGGAGTCATTGCACTTCCTTCCTAATAATTTCCATGTTTTGTTATTAACTCTAACCTCACTCACTTAATGCTTGCTAAATTTAGTATAAGAAAATACCTTTGGAGTATTAACAACATTGTTTTAAAGTGCTTCCATCTTGAAGTGACCCAAATACCATTACTATGTCTTTTCCAAGTCAAAATTCCAAATACACTATCCACTTTACTAAACCCAACTCTAGTTTCTATTCATAGCAAGGTGTTATGATAGTTTATCATTCTTCACCTCCAAATTACTAGTTTAAACAATAAATAATTCTCGTGACTTATTAATTTTGCACCATTATCCCTCCACTGTAACTATTCTTTTATGACTCACTTCATGAAGAAACTCTTCAACTGACAGTTTATTAATTTCCCTATTAGCTTATTCTCATGAAGTCTGACCTTATTTATACCAGTTGAGTATTATTGTGTTAGGATATATTATTCCTAGGTTATACACATAATAATATTTCAACATTATTTTCATTGTTCTCCATGTTATTTGCTAAAGCTTAGTTGGTAGAAGTTTTCCAACCATTTCCACCAATCACTCAAGATGATTCTGATTAACTCATTCATTTTGTAATCACAAATGTTCTATACCCCACTCAGTTTTGACAAAATTATCATTACATGTAGCCAGATAGGGTTTCCTCGGTACCTTAAGTTTTGTTCTTATGTATTACAGGTTTTCCAATATCTTCTAATGCACTTCTTGTAGTCTTTTAATCCCATTCAAAACACTTTATAACTAGTTAGACTCAACCTACAGGTTCCATAATAATTTCAACATTAGCAATTTTCACAATAGGATTTAGTTCTAAATATTGTTAATAGGGAATAGATTATTTTAATACTTATTTTCTATCCCTCCATTCACTACCTCAGCCAGGTTCCTAGTTACTCATCCAGTATATGTGTGAGGAGATCATTTCTTCCCTATAATTAAGTACCACTTACCAATATAGAAAAAAAAAAAAAAAAATATATATATATATATATATATATATATATATATATATATATATATCCCTTTTGTATCTGTCTCTTTCTTTAATGATCTATAATAGATTTTTAATTTAAACATTTTTATTGTTACTAATCTCATGAAATTATATATCGAAACATAATTAATAGAAGGGTCTTGTAACTAGAAACATGTAATCATTGTTTATATAATCCCAAACTTTCCAGGGTGAAATCACATGTAACACCCTGATTTTATTTTTTAAACATATTTGTATTATAAGAATTATCGTTGTTCATCATAAATCATGAACTTCTCTCCCCCAACTCACTATCTAATAGTGACAGGATACGATTAATTGTCATGTGTTATTAAATAAATCTTCCATATTGTTGTTTGTTCTCTTAGGCACCCAATATAACGATTCTTGTAGGTAAGGACACTTCAACAATAATTCGATGCATAATGGAATTTATTTCAATGTATTCATGACAAGATTCTTTCTTCTATGGAACACCAGACAATGTATTACTATTTTCCCTTAAATAGGCCATAGTGTTGAACCCTTCAGCTCGTATCCACTTGTAACATCCTCCCATTACATCATTTTTTAAAGTTTTTACGTGAAACATTATACTTTAGTTATTATCCATTACCATTCATAAATAATAATTACATTGTATTGTAACTTACCAATGTTGTTTAAATGGTTTATGTCTAGCATAGGTTTTTATGTTAAGAGGTTATACACCTAACAATGTGCACTAGGTTACTAGTTGGTCACATAATTAGTAGTATATTGGTGGCCTCCATTAATTTAGGTTGCATTGTTAGTTTCCATTGCACACTATCTCATGTGAATATGTTACATATATAAGATATGGGTCTTCCCATCCTTAGGTTGAGTTCTAGACTGCTATAATGTTGCGTGGCATTGCTTTGGCGGGGTTAAGTGTCACTAGATATACCATTGAGAGGTTAGGGTATAATCGGATGGTCAAATTGAGTCGGTTTCTTTGGGGAGTAACTACCCCGCACCTCCCCTCAACACCTCCCCTGCTCATTTTCAAAACCTCAGTCCACCAGATGAGCTCTGCTGCAAAGGGCCAAACACAATCCTGCAACTTAGTGAATGCTCTGGTTATCTCACAAAGGCAATAAATAAATTCTTTCACCTATGTTCTATTGTTCAATTTATTTTTTTGTCATAACTTCTATGGATGTTTTACTCTGTTTCCCATAGTTACGATAGGGTATATTGTTACAAGATTAGATGCATACTAGCCTGAGATGCCAAAAATCAACTTTCTTTTGTGTACTAGGATTTTTCTTTGCTTTGCTGCTCGATTCAGGGTAAATATATCTCTTCGACCTTGTGAGCTTAGGGTTTTTGCTAATGGTTCTTTCATCTTGTTGAGAGAATGCTTTAATTAAATCCTTGGACTTGACTTGTCTTCCAAACTAGGAAGGGCGACTATGTCGAGGATATTACAAGGGATTATTCTTAATTCGTATTTTACTGCTTTGTGCATTTAGTTTTTCCTTGCCATTATAATAGGTACTAACTGCCCTTTGCTGAAAATGTCTTTCTAGGTTCGACCCTGTCTGTTCCTATTATGCTCATTATTCTTGCAACTTCACTTCCTTTCAAGGTTTATAGGTTCTGATACTGAAGGTTTCAGTACTGACACCCTTTCTAATTACTTCTCTTAGGTCTTTGTAGGTTTTCATCTCATTAGATGGGTCTAGATCGACCATCAACTACAGGCGTAGTTTTCCTTTATAGCTTGAATTGAGGGTTGCATTATTTGCTTGAGTGGCCTATGTAGTAATTAAGGAAAGTGTTTAGTGATTGTATAAATTGAATTGTTATTAAACTCCTCTAGAGTTTCTACCGAGGTTTAACTGTTGAGCAATATGAATTCCCTCTGGCCTTCGGCCCTGAGCCTTTTAATGTACTCCTAATTTTACCTTGAATTAACATATTTTTTATGCTTCCACTTTTAGATGAAAATGTTATAGTTTCAATTGATACTAGTTATGGCCTTTGGCCCAAACAATTCTTTATCGCGCATGTTTTATTTAATAGAATCAGGTTTTGTCTCATATACATACCTATTGTTTTTTTTTTAAGTCTCAATATGGCATGCTATTCAAAACCCATTGTAGAGAACCTGGTTTCCTTTGTTTATGGTCCAATGTTGGATGGCTTAGTCATAGAAATAATAATAATGCAATACGTTTGATAAGGAAATACTTTCTTATTTATTTAATTTTCTTTGTATTATTCTCTATGATTTATACTTTCTCGTGTGTTTTATTCAGAATTAATTAGTCAATAAATTCAATTCTAGCCCCGCACAAAAGAGTGTATAATCAATATTTATTTTTGGTGTTACTGCTTCACAGTTTTTAGATAAAACTCTTATTATTATTCAGCTTTGGTTTATATGTAATTATGTGCCTTTACCATTTCTAGCGTAGATTATCAGAAGATTGTGTGGCTAATACAAGAAGCTTTTTCCCTTATTGTGACAATTTTATTCTAACGGGGTTAAATACATATTTCTCATTCTTCTTTATAGTTTATTAACAAGTCCAATTTGGTATTTCATTCTAAGTGTAGCACATATCTACCAATGTGAATAGTCTGTATTGAATAGTAATGTTTCCTCTTAAATGTTATTATAATGAGTTAGGGATTGATTCTGGGTTTTCGACTTCGCTGACTCGACTTGGGATCTAAGCCAATTCTCATACAAGTTTATCCCCAGAGCCCACTATTATTAGTTTTCCTCATTTTCTCAATTATAGATCTAAGAAAAAAAAATCAACCAACTGATGTTATAGTAAATTTTGCATAATATTGTACAACAAATTCAGCTATCAAGATATATTCATATGGAAATATGGATTGCTTCGAGGATAAACTTCTATCTAATAGATGGAAGCTAACCCATTCTCTGTTGTGATTATTTACATACCTTTTAGAATTTCAAAGTTTCAAAAAAGGAACTTACAGACTCTTTAACAAGCACGTACTATTCTTTATCCTAAATGTTACTATACTTGCAGGAGAACCTTTGCTCAATTTCATATTCTACTAGATTTATAAGAGATACATCAATCCATTACCACAAGTAATTTAGAGCAGGGTCTTTATAAGGTTTCCAATACATTACTATCAATTGAAATTTTCTGTTCTGAAAGAGAACTTAACCACACAAAATACTTATTTGTTTAGATTAGCCGGTTAGGAGAAGACCACTCCTCCCAACCAATGAGATTAGCAATTCCATCCAAATCCCCCCCCCCATCCCCCCTGAACCATTTTATCACTTCCAGAACAATTGAGAGACAGTGACTTAGCAAGGTTTGTTCCAGGGCATCAAGACTCTACTAGTCCAGCCCAAGAATGCACAGACTCACAAGTTTGTCTTAAGGATTCCATTGGCCACCCATTGGCTAAGGAATACTCTCACTGGAAGCGTCTTGTTGCAAGTTCAGAAGCTTACAACTTCATTCTCCTCACTCTGACCTCCTCCAACCAGGTACCAAGACTTCAATGTTGCCTCAGTTTTCTCCCCTCTCCCTGCTTGGTTTCCATATCCCAACTGAGATTTTTGATCTCTAGGGAGAGGAATAACTATCTTCTAACTGTCTGGTGAGTGAAAACTTTTTTCACTTAGTGACTCCCGATAAATTCCTTGGCTAGCCATAACCATCTTTCAAATAAAATTAAAATAATTTAACATTTTAAATTCCACTAGGATTTCCATGTAGCCCATGGTTTACCAAGTCATTGTGGTAAAAGTGAATTAAATATTCACTTTTCTCTGAGGGGTGCTATAAGTGCAAGATTTGGTTTGTTGCAAAGCTTTTCCATAATGCAAGACAGTTTTTCACATTCTTCCACCCCAATGAAGTAAAAAATACTTAAATATGAGATAAACATTATATATATATATATATATATATATATATATATATATATATCACAAATTTAATAATAAAAAAATTAAAATTAAACAACATAAAACTTTATTTTAAAAAAAATCAAAAAATTAAAATTAAACAACATAAAACTTTATTTAAAAAAAAATCAATGTGATATCTATATATATATATCACAAATTTAATAATAAAAAATTAAAATTAAAAAACATAAAACTTTATTTTAAAAAAAAAATCAGTGTGATATATATATATATATATATATATATATATATATATATATATATATATGCCGATAGGCATTTCTATTGTGAGGTTTGTAGTGATGACACTATTAAGATTCATTGCCCCTTACAAAATCTTGAACAAGTGTCCCACAATTCCATAACGTTTATTACGTTGAATTACATGACGTTGGATTATGTGCGATGAAGCCAAAGCCCAAGGGTCAAATCTTCAGAACTTCGTTTCTAGCCTATCGTCCGCGGGGGAAATGCAGTAGCAAATGAAATTTGTGTTGTTGTTTCTGTATTTCATTGTCTATAGTTGTGTTATCATTACTTTTTCTTCTAGGCATCGTTGTTTGAGCCTTAAACATCTCAATATCATACGTTGCAATGATTTGGAGAAGGTTGGAGAACTCCCCAACATTTAATATAGTATTGGAGACTTAACGGCGAGTTCGATACGGCATTGGTTCCTTGCAATGGCTCTGCTATAGTAGGTTGTAACCTTCACCTTCAACATTGGTTTGGAGGGTGTAATCTACAAAAACTTATGATCGTCCATTGCCATTCTTCCCATATCATTTGAAATCATCCTTCACCACGTTGTCTCCATCTGAGTAATTTTTAAGTTGTCGGTGCCAAAATTTCCTTAACCTTGTAGCATTTGAACTCTTTTCCATGATAACTCTGGAAATTTGTGTCCTCTATGACAACATTCACATCTTTGACCACCGTGATTCTTCGAGCGCAAAGGAGGTCTGCAGTAGTGGAAAAATATGCAATTCGGTTGGAAAGTGTGTGATTTGCAGTATGTTAATTTTAGGTATGTTCTATGCTTAAAGCAATTTATTTCAATTTTCATAGTTAGCTCAATATCTTTTCCAAATTAGCAATCACATCAGTATTTAAAGTAAATTGCAGATAGAACATAAGCATAGATCATAGAAGACACGCCAAGACAAGAGGACACAATATGTGGTGCTAGCCAGCGACAAACCCAATGTGTGGAAACCCTTGATCAATTATTCTTATATGTTCTTCAATAGTTCAGCATAGAAAGAGAGATAGTACATTTACAACAAAAACCAACACTTTGACTTATCCAAATAAGAGCATATATCATCTCTAAGAAGATGATACATGAGATAGTTGAAGACGCTGCTTCAACTGATTCTCCAAGGTGACTCCTTCACCTATCATTATGCTGCACCATGTTGCACCCATCATCACTATGTTGCATGTCATCACGCTTCATCAATCATTATTGTACCCATCATTGTACTACATCATGTACCATCATGTGCCATTGTTGCACCATGTTTTCCATATTGTCCCATGTGCTTGCTGCACCATGCTTGCCACCATGTGCTTACTGCACATGGCTTACCATACTACTGTTTCATTGTAAGCATGCCTTTGCTTTTGTCCCATTGTTACATTATTGTCCCATGCCATCATTGTAACATTGTTGCTATCATGTTGTCATTGTAACATGTTGCCCATGCATCTTGCTTACCATACTATTGTCCCAATTGGCTATTGTTGTTGCCCCATCATAGCTGTTATCCAATTGTGCCATGACATAATTGTTGTCCCAATTGTATTGCTATTGTCCCATCAATTGCCATAAATGTTATCCCAATTATATGTTTTCACTGCTTTTGATATTGTGACTGGTTAGGGCATTTGGTCATGCTGCAACAGCCCTTAACCATCCACCAAAACGACTCTTAATCTCTGCAGCCCTACTAAGGAAGAGTCCTCCACATACGTGCTACTGTTCTAGGCACAAATATGACCCAAAACCTCTTCATGTTGTCCCTGTTTTTAATTGGTCCCAAGCTGTCACCTACAACCCACTCAAAACAGACTTCCCTTACCTTTTCGCTGCCCCAAAAAGTCTTGCATTCACCTTTCTTCAACTCAGCCTCCAAGCTTAGCTCCTCGGTCCTCTAATAGCAGCTCGGTTAGCCTTAAACCAGACCTTAACTCCCTCGCTGCCTTGGCGTCTTCTTTTAGCGTCATATGTTGCCCTTTCTTGCACCCAAGACATTTCAATAGACCTGCGTCTAGGGCTTGAACAACCTTACGGTTAGGGCTGGGCATACCTACGATTAGGGAAAATTTAGGATAGCGTTGGCACTACTTTAGAACTGCATCTAGGGATTGTTAAGGCCTCTTCCGTATTTGCATTAAACTCCTTCCATAAGATCCTTTAGGTCAACGTAGATCCCTTCCATAGCTTCGATGGCCTATCTTTTTTGCTGCGGCTAGGGCAGCCTCCTTTCCTCCAACGTCTAGGGCTTCTTCCTCATATATTTCTCTCACAGTAAAACCCGAGACAAGTGGAGATAAATCAAGAGAGAAGTGTGTGTAAAAAGACTCTCAATTCATCTCCTTTTATACTAAATATGAGCACGTGTGGGGGTTATTTGGTTGCTGGCCGACCTTGACGAATTGTCCCATAACACAAATAAATTCATAACTCCATGAATACTTATCGGAATCAGATGATCTTTGGATCAATCCTACACCTCTCGATGATAGGGATCCAAGAAAAATATTAGCTGCCATAAATAAGATGGCCCACATGGAGTTTGGCCCTAGTTGCCAATATTAACAGAGTATAGCCAGTAAAGACGGCGACTAAAGTTGAGTTAAGAGAGGAGGCCTATTGCAACAAGGAGGGTGGGAGCCTCGCATTCGGCAACAAGCAGCACCATAATCATAACAACGACACCTTGGCCATAAATGGATGTTGTGATCCGCCATGGCAAGTAGGAATCTACATGGTCTATCCCGAAACACTTGGTTATAATCATTGTGTAGCATTGCCATCTAAAAATCATATTACATGGGAATCATACTGTAAAATATTTAGACCTCGTTCTACAAAAGAAGAATTTGGGCTCGCCAAAAATATCTGAGTTTGAAAAGTCTTCTTACCATAAATGTGGATATAATGAGAATGAGCACGAAGATGTTATCTGCATGGAGCAGTCTCTTGTGTGCCATCTCCTCAATCTGCATAGAGACAACAACAACAATGCATGTAAAATATGATAACAATAAAGCACGTGGATGTAGCTCAGCAATAATAAAAAGTTGAGTACTAGTCATGAAGATAAGACACATAATTTCAACTAAACATGCATATAATATATTTCTTTCATTACATGCAACTTGGAAGAGTGAAGTGTATATTCTATGATATATGATGTTCAGAATACTGGCAGGACATGCAGAGTGTGGATCAGAAGAATCCAAGAGGAGGATAGCAACAAAGTGTGTGCCGGGTAAAGATCATGTTTAAATAACCAATGAAAAATAAGAGCCTCAAGTTAAACTGTGTGAGTGCGACAACCCAAAATCCAAAGTCATGCATATGATCAGATCATCCATACAAACATTTGTTTTTCTTACAGAAAATACTCAAAGTGCCACCATAATCTATATCTCCATAAAGCAACAAAACTTGGGCTCACTTGTATGATGATAAGTTTGTAAAGGGTGAAGAGAAGAGAAGAAGGGTAATCCCTTAAAAAGCAACCAGGACCAGCTCTATTGCAGTTTCAAGATTGATAGTCTGATGATGAATCTGAGAGAATTGAGCACCAAATTAAAGTAATAATGTGAATAATCATAGTTGATGCGACATCTTGCATCTATAAGGAAGAAAACGAGAAAACAGGCAAATGCATTTTGATACATGTGAAGAATCAAAATTGCCATCTGAATTGTGCGTACCTAGCAAACTACATTGGAGCCTGTAACAAAAGTAATATTCGACTTGGCTTGTATTGAACTTTACCAATAGTCTTAAAGTCAAATCAAATCAATGGTCATATATGATATCTTTTTAGCTGAGGTTGGTATATTTCTAATTGAGGCTTCAAAGATCATTCATTCATCTATTAAGTTACCTAAAAAAAGTTGAAAATATGGATAAACACTTGGCAAAATGGGACATAAATATGCATAATTGTCCTTACACTAAGGAGAAGATAAAAAGGTGGGTGTTAGAAAAATTCAAGACTGTACAGGTAGGCACACATGAAAAACATATTATGTCAAAGAATCTGATCGGCGTGGAAGCATGATGATAAATAGTACTTCAGATCTTCAACCAAGGGAAAAGCTAAAACTTTAATTGCACAACTGAGGACTAGCTCCCATCATCTAAGATGTGCAATTGGTAGATGGATGGTAGGTAAAGAAGATTGGGAAGAAATAACTTGCATCTTTTGCACCAAAGAGGTGGTATAAAAAGAATGGCATTTTATCAAACAATGTGCAGGGTATTAAGATATTCGTCGGAAATTAGATAAAACCTAAAGGTGAAGAGTCTCAACCAACTTTTTGAGGGGGGCAAGACTTCACAAGACAACGAGTTTCTTACTCAAGATTCATAACAAGAGAGATGACATGGAAAAGAATTTGAATAGGGATTAAGTTGTTAAGATTCATAACAAGAGAGATGACTTGGAAAAGAATCTGAATAGGGATTAAGTTGTTATTGGGTGGTCCCTTAGACTACGAGTTCTCATGGATGTCATTAAAAATTATTCATTCATTCATGCATCGAATTGTGATGGAGCAACAAGATAATAGTTGGGAAGTTAAACGACCTTGTGACACCCCATGATTCGAGTTAGGTAGACAGTTTCCATCGAGGTCACACCAAGTTGTCGAGGGGTCCATTTTGATCTGTGGACCATGGGGATTCAGCCGATGTGACTCCAAAACCATAGCAATGTTCTACCCTTGCTCTACAAACACTTTATTGAAGAAAGGGAAAGGAAATGGAGGGGGGAGATGTGTTGCTGAGAAAGTAAAAGATGTGATAAGGGTATGAGTGACCATAGTTGGCATTTAAAAGTGGATTAAAGGAGGTTACATGGAAGGATCAACAACTATTGGTCTACGATCCATCAACATCTATCATGATTTTTTGTCAAAGTTTATGAACCCTTGAAACACTAACAACTATTTATTCTACTCGATCTAAAACCTGCATTGTATCAAGCAATTCACCTAGAATATGCAAAAGACACTAGATTAAAGGTCATCTAACCACTAAGAGCATCCATTAGCTTTGGTAGAGGAGAAAGTGATTGTAGGATAAATACCCCTAAAAAATTAATTATGTTTCACAACACTTACCTGTTGTGTAGGGTAAATGCCCCTAAAAAAAAAACTTTGTGATGGGTATTCCATCTAAATTCAACATAAAAAACATTATTCCTTATAGTTTTATAGTAGTCCAAGTTCCATTTATTCCCTTTTGAATATGTTTTGAGTACTAGTGAATTGACATGTTATACAAAGAATAATATATATTATCCCTCATATTTAGTTTATTAGTTTGAGAATATAAGAAAAAATGGTGGATTGTATTAGCTAGGGAATTATAATAATGTTTTTTTGAATTTTGAATTTTTATTTTTTTCCTGTTCTTTTTTAATATTTAATGGTGTGGTAAATTAGAACTTTATATATATATATATATTCACTCACTCATTTTAGTAGAATTTGATTTTATTAGGGTTTTTGTATTCGTATGAAACATTTTGGAAGAGGTTTTAGAGTAGTGTTAATGCACTAGAGGTATTTATTAACATTCAATAGTAAATAATTGTGTGATACAAATTTGAGCATGAGGATATATGAGTTCCTCCCTCTCGAGATCATGTTTTCCTTATCTCTTTATGTGACTACTCTTGTAGTTCCTTGTCTCTCATAACATGGTGTAGTTCCTTGTCTCTCACAACATGTATGGGGTATATTAATACAACTCAACTAACTGAACACATTTGTCAAGATAAGAGAGCATGAGGATATATACAAAATCACAGTCGACCGAAAGAATAACGAAGAGGAAAGGTGATCACACTAATTTAATTTACGTCATTTGTGTGTTCCTTGCCTATGAATCCAGATTCTCTGCCTAGAAAATGCCAAGCCAAATAGAGACTGCCATTTTATTAAAAGTCAAGAACTTAGTCACGAAGCATTTGATAAGATTAGAGTGAGATATAAGCAGCGCTCGACCAAGGAAAGTGAAATCTCTGAACTGGGATAACAGTGTACCTCAACTTGGTGATGATAGATTGTGCTTCTCCATTTATTTTGGTGATATTAGCAATTTGGTTGATCCAAGTAACGTATGGCATTCGCTCTCTTCGTAGCCATGATTTAACCTACTTTGGTCGATTTCAGACCCATATGGAGTTTCCAAATTCTTGTGTAACAGTTCTTCTTCTAATTAGATTTCTCGCCACGATTCGCATGCGTGTTCTAAAAAATGACTTCGTTAAGTAAGAAGTGTTTTGGTTTTGCAACTTTGCAAAGTTATTGGTCTTCTCTTCTCTTCTACTTAAGATCTCATGTTGGCATAATGCACTAATAGTAATTAGAAAAACTTAACTTCTCGAGTATTTCTACATAGTAATTCTAATTTGAGTGTGATATGTTTGTATATATATTGAAAGGGTGAAAAAAACCCAAAACACTATCAGTGTTTCTTTACACCTGAGCAAATGCTAGTAAGGCCAAAAAAGCGTTTTCTCTGCGGGATTGGGTGGGCAAACACTGTTTTCCCAGCCAATCCCCGCTCTCTATTTTCAGCTCTCTATCGAGTTAAAAACTGACAAATCAACATCCCTCTCGTCTGACTCTGTCAAGTTAAAATATGGCACATGGACGGCCTCCGTCAACTCATGGAAAATCTGCTCGTCATGCACAATATTAACAATCTGTTGTGGGCGTAGCACCTCCTCTCAATGTTGATGGCCCGTATGAAGGAGTTTTTGTAGAGCGATAACTAGGGTCTCTCACACCACCAATTATTCCACATTATTAAGTCAATCCGGGATCGTTTTGTTCTTTCAAGGAGTAACTCAATCCGAGGCTGTTTTGTCCAAGTAATGCTCGGTAGTATAGCGTTCTAATGATTTGAAAGGAAACAAACACTAAGCTGTAACTAAACCAACTCAAAAGATAAAATCACACAAAGCAGTTGATCAGTCAAGGGTACGGAAACAATAACCCTTCCCTTTAGAAACGGATAAAGAAAGAAAACCAAAGCATGGACTTATAGGTCTGGGAGCTAGGCAGCGTCTTGCTGGGCTCACGACAGCCTTAGGCCTGCTATCACGCAAAAGAAATAAAGGCAGATTAGCGAAAGTAAAATGGAACAGCAATTCTAAAATGGAACAGCAGTAATTAAATGCAACAGCAAACTATCATAAACAGGAAACGTCAATCATATAAATTGGAACAGCAAACTCAAATGGAACAACAAACTCAAATGGAACAGCAAACTCCAATGTATGTACACGTTCTAGACTACTGTAGCAATCCGAGAGTAATGTATTATGTGACTATGTTTCTGAACAAAGTGACATTATCTTCAAGCCTCGCAAATACTTATTTTATATGAATCCAATGATGATAACATTCATACCAATATCTTGCTATAGAAATGGATGCAATTCGAATAGATTCACTTTGTGTAATACAGAGACGTGGGTTAAAGAACTTATTCAGATTCAGATATTAATTAGGAAGCATAGTCTATCATATAAAAGATATATCGGATTACTGAAACAAGAGAAATAAGCAAACCACACAAATCATCGTATGATACAACAGCAAGTGACCGTCGGAGCTGGGCCCTTGGCTACCAATGGTACACTGCTTAAAGTTACTTCAGATGCAGAAACGAAGTGAACACCAAGTCCTTTATATTGATTGCATTAACAAAAGTATACAAAATCACGTCTTAACAAAACTTAATGATCAAAGTTGTTCTGAAGCTTGTAATTACAACAACAGTCGTCCCCCACGCTCGATGGCGTGGTACCTTTATATAACAGAAATGACGGAGATATCTAGATACAAAAGATAAGCTTAAAGCAGCGATTCCTCAGGATCGAAGATCCTGAGGGATTCGCTAATTGTTCAGTTCTTCTCTTTCCTTTCTTGCGTTCTCCGTCTCGGTATCCTGGGTTCTTTTCCTGGACTATTCGGCTCTAATTTTACTTGATCTTGTCCGCATCCGGTTCCCTGTCGACGGGACAGCAGTTACTTTCCCTTCGCTTCTTGTTTTTACTCGATGATTCCCTGTTTCCGCGTCCTTCTGCATAGAAAACATCAATTATTAGTGATTGAGCTTCGTTTGTCCATTTTCACACAATTTATCAAAACCCTTATATTCTTTAGACTCATAATGCAGAAAAGGTTAGAAATATTATTGAAAAACCACTAGATTGCTTGTCAAAAAGCATACCTTCCAAGTGCTCCACACACCCCCCTGCTTACCCTGTTTCATGTCCTCATGAAAACGTTATAATTGACATGCAAGGCTGTGAGAGAGTAGGCCGGAGAAGGGATCTCACGAAGAGGTCGACAACCATGATTAGCAACTAGATGGTCAAAGAACTGATCTAACTGATCTGCAGGCATCTCATATAGGGCCTGATATCCAGGTGCAGGATGCCAAATAATTGGGCTGCGAAACCGATACCCCAACCAGAATGGTCCTGCTCGCAGAATCCGTTCCCCATAGAGACTCAATCGACTGGCAGCCAATTCAAAATTCTCAAAGTTAAAGGGTTCCCTGAGCTGGATGTTTGGGTTAGAGGTTCGGTAGCGAAACTTTGCAGCATGGAGGGCATGGTTAATAGTCAGGAAATACTCCAGACCATTTCGGATCAAGTCTCCATGCATGGGACCTAATATCTTCATGACACCTGGGATCCTCATCACACTCCTATGCTCTCTCCATAATGCCGCTCGGTCCCTAGGTTCAGCTCGTACCCATAGGTCTAAACTATTTTCTTGCCTCTGGAAGATGTTGTAAGCTTTAAGCCATTTTAACTAATTCACCCCAAATGAGATAAAGGCTTGGAATTGTATATCGCCAACGAAAGGGCCAGGATTCAAATCAGTTTCCTGGTCTAAGACAAGATTGTGCAGGTAAAATTCACATAACAACCTTTGAACTTTAACTCCATAGTGCTTGCAGCAGTCTATAAAATCATTAACAGTGTTGATATGGATAGGTGCTCCCGCCCTAACAGCTTTTATTTTTAATCTCAAATATCGTTCAAGCAAAAACAAAGCATAATTTTTAGCAGGGGCTCTACAAGTCAAAACATCATTATACAAGGAACACAGGGTGTCCATCTGCTTAACAACACTATCTAGTTGACGAGTTACCTTAGCAACCTTTTCCTGCTCCTTCTGCCATCCTTCAAAGGCCTGGCTCTCAGACTGACTGATGTTTCGAAGTTGCTGTTGGAGCTCTTCATATCTTTCCTTGGGGACCGTCTGTTCTCGCAACTGCTCGGCCTCCTGCTGGGCTTCCTTCATCATTTTATGCAAGGTTCTGGTTTTTGGGTCTTTCTTCCACACAGCCGTAGAAGCTGGAAGTTTAACCTGGACCTTCTTATTACGTTGTTTGGAATTTCGGACCCGAATTACACCCGAGCGGGGTGCTTCTGTTTGAACCTCTTTGCTATCCGTTTCCTTTTTAATGCGAACAAAGGGTTGTTGTGGTCTTCCTACCATCGGAGCCTCTCACTGTTCCATTGGAATGTCCATTCGTTCCTCCGGGCCAGATGGAACAGCAGTTTTCTATTGGAACAGTACCTTGTTCCTCATTATCATTTGGAACAGCAGACTATTCCTCGACAGTAGGTCTCTTGATGGGGTTTCGTCCATCAAAACGAACTCTAACCCTCGGGGTTCTTGCTGCCGTGGTCCTCTTCCTTTTCCTTGCAGTTTTTTATATTCTCAGACTGGCTTTCAACATTCTAATTTGTTGCCGGAGTCTGGCTATCGTGCCCAGCATCCTCTGCTGCTTCTTTCTCAATTTTTCAATTTCCCTTGCCCCGGCAGAGGGTTTGGCCTTCAATCTTACTTCTTCTTCCTCTCCTAGAACATCTTCCGGCGTCCTGGGGACAGATTGTCCCGGATTGATGTCTTCTGCTTCATTACCATAGCCAGGCAGGTTTTCTTCCCCTGCCTCTTCTGCATGCCTTTCCTCGGGTAATTCTTCTTCTGCGGGGCCATCAAGGACGCCTCCTGTACTGGAGGCTTGGCCGTATCCTCTCATATTGGCCAGAACTGCTACCAATTCCTCTTCTCCTGGAGGGTCTTGCAATGGGCTACCCATAGATTGTGCGTTTTCTTCTTCTTGATTGTCTCGCTTGGTGGGCTCTTCTCCTTCAGATTGGTCGTGTCCTTCTTCAATTCCTCCTTCTGGCTGGTTAGTTCCAGCCTCTGATTGCTCAGCATTTCCTTCGGGTAATTCACCTTCCACTTCCGGAGGTTCGTCCTCGATTTCAATTGGTTGGGCCGCAGTTTTCTGAATCTTTTCCAACCTTCCCCGTATTCGAACCAATCGAGCTGACTTCCTAGGTCTTTCAGGCAGGTTGGGAGTGCCAACAGGTTCTCTAGGTTCCTCTGGTCGTTCCGGCGTATCGGAGGGTTGCTTCCGTTTCGAAACAGCATGCTTTTCTGCCGCCGACTTCTTACGTTTCTCTGATTGTTCCGGCGTGCTGGAGGACTGCTTTCGTTTTGAAACAGCATGCTTTTCTGCTGCTGGCTTCTTATGTTTTTCTGAACGTTCCAGTGTGCTGGAGGTTCGTTCAGATTTTGGGGGTGGTACAGCCAGTCCCTCTTTAACTGTTTCAACCAATTCCTCCCAGGTGCCTTGCTGTTGGGTAAGACTGTGGCTTATTATTAGCCGAATCAGTCCGTGGTGGCTAACAACCGTATCTGTGTGCTGAGCCTTCTTCAGGCTTCGGGCCGCATCATGTAATAACGAATTTAAAAGGGCAAGGAGATTTACAGAACATTTTCCCTTTAAAACAGCTAGAAGTTTTAAGTGACGAGCCCTTACCACATCTTTTCTCCCTTCGCAGGTGATATAGCTCTGCACTATCTTCGCCAGCTCGGTCCAGGGTTCCCCTAGTGTTGTCGGCAGAACTCCTTTCCCTTTGACTGTCAGACTTTGGCCTTCACTTTGGAAAATTTCCATTACTTTCTGCAGTCTTTCCTTCTTCAGCTCCCATCTGGGTCCAACAGCTGGTAATCCTGAGGTTTCTGTGATAATGTCCTCTGTAACTCCTATCCGCTTTCCTCCGACTATAGAGTGGTTTTCCTGCAAATTTTGCAGGAATTCCAACGCTACAGCCTCATTCGATTCTTGCAGGCGGTTGAAGTAATTCAACCATCCTGCATTTTCCAGAATTTCGCAGGCAGCAGCGGACGCGGTCAGCTTGTGCGGTTCACTTCGGATTGTCCTCCCGCCCATAGCTTACTCCAGAAATAGACTCAGGAATGAAACAGCAACTGTTTGCAGTATTTACCAAGCAGAGAGGATACTCGATGCTGATTTTAGGAAGGATCTTCGCAGAGCATGCAGCAAAGAGAAAGATCGTGGATGGCAGTCCGTAGAATGAGATCATCATACCGTTAAATCGTGTCATTATTTTGCCCGAATGGTGTGCAGCCACGTAACCATTAGAGTAATGAGGTTACCTCCCCCCCGCGATCTGATAGGCTGCCCCCAGCCGTCAAAGAGAGGAGCAGCAGCCAGTCGGGAGTCAAATCATAAAGTACAGCAGGTAGAATTATGCCATGTTGTAAAAAGGACAATGGAGTACCGAAACCGAGGCAGAAAAGTGGATCGCTTTTTAGATAAGCCAGTGTGATATAATGAGGTACTGAGGGGTTGGACGTCTGTCAACTGTACCAAGTCTCCAGTAGTCATTGTCAATTCCGTTGCCATGATTGGTGATAATGTTCATGCGATAATTATATCAGGGTGTGACATATGATACATGCAAAGGATATAAAAGACAAACAGACTTAATATCATACCTGTTGGTGTAAATATTACGACTCCAATGCCATTAACAGAGCTCTGCTGCCAACAGGTGTTCATAACCTTGGAAAAGTTGTTTATCTCACCCTCCGGAACCATTATCCTTTGTGTATCTACTGAAGAGTGCTTTGTCAAAATGCAGGCCATTATGCTGGCTTGGTGACCAGATAACCATAATGCCATTCACAAGGTAGGCACGAAACGTGGTCAGGCCGGCTCGTGATGAGACCTCCTGTTCCAAGGTTTGCTTGTTATTTTACCTTTGGACCATATCCCTGGTGTGGTGGCCGTAATGGGAATGCCACTTCGCTTCCATCCTTATGATCATGGTAGGCTGGCTCTGAATGAGACCCCCTATCCTGCATTTGACAATTTCATACCTTGTTTTTATTTTTTCTTTTATTCTTCTTTTGCAGCACACTTCTCTTTTTCTTTGTTCAATTACACATAAGGGTGGTTCCGCACTCCTTAAGAGCGGGGAATGGTGGAAGAAGTCTTACAATCCCAACAGACAGATATAAATCGTTTGCTCATATTCCTCAGTAATGATCAAGAAAGTTTTTAGGGAGATCGACATGATAAAAATTACCAAACCACGGTTCGGGAATAAGATAATGACAGTGAAGACGAAAGTTAATGTCCCTCCTCTTGTCTTCTTATATATACTGACTGTTAAAATAGTAGCGATTTATGATATGTTGGTTTCGGTATATCCTGCTTTATGTTCATTGCATAATGTCATTGCTATATCTAAATGATTTAGGAGAGCATAATCGCAAAACGTCCCAATAGGAGCAGAAAGGTTCTGATGGTGTCCTCTCTAAGAGAAACATGTAAATGAGTTATCTTGTGGAAAAGAAATAGCAGAATTAGCCAAATTCTGTATCTTGGAAAAAGAAATATGCGAGTGTTGTTCCTTTTCGCAAAGGAACAGCAAAGCACAAAGAGTGTTGTTCCTTTTCGCAAAGGAACAGCAAAGCACAAAGAGTGTTGTTCCTTTTCGCAAAGGAACAGCAAAAATCCACACGTGCTGTTCCTTTTCGCAAAGGAACAGCAAAGCAAAAAAGTGCTGTTCCTTTTCGCACAGGAACAGCAAAGCAAAAAGTGTTGTTCCTTTTCGCAAAGGAACAGCAAAGCAAAAAGTGTTGTTCCTTTTCGCAAAGGAACAGCAAAGCAAAAAGTGTTGTTCCTTTTCGCAAAGGAACAGCAAAGCAAAAAGCAAAATGTGGAGCGATAAAAAGGTGTCTTGTGAACTCCTAATTACCTCACATTAATTTTCAACCCAGGGACGACTTTTTATTTCAAGAGTGTACTCTGTCTGAGGCGGCTATTTACTTAAGAGTAATGTTTTGCAGTATAGTGCTTAAAACCCAAAAGTAAATGAATGCTTGAAACAAAATCTAATTGGAACAGCAAGAAACTAAATCATTCATTCAAACAACCATCAATCGAGGATATAGTAGCAATAACTCATTCCTCTAGAAATTGATGCAAAAGGAATTAGAGTATGGATCATGGATCTGGGAGCATAATAGCGTCTGCTGTGTCTCACGACAGCCTTGATCCTCCTCCCACACCAAACCAATAAATGCAAGTAAAAGGAATGGCAAAGAGCAGCATGAAACGAAATGGACAGCAGTAAATGAAACAGCAATTAAAAGAACTAAATCTCGCGAGCAAAACCAACTTACTCACATCCGGCAATCAAATAACAATCGGCAAAAGCAATTCCAATGATCTTTACTTTATAAGAAGATATTTACAAATGAATTATGGAACAGCAGTTCATTATAAAACAGGAACGTCAATCATATATACATTCAACACACTAAGATAGTAATCTGAGATGATAACTATGTTTCCAAATACAACATTACTTCCGGATTCCAATAATCATAACTTCAAATAAATCTCATGATGGTAATGTTCAATACAAAAGCTCTGTAACAGAAATACCCGATTCAGTCTGATACCATGCAATCAATTCTGGAAAAGATTTAATAATATAATGCAGAATCGCCACAAGGATTTCGGAAAGGAATATTAATGAATTAATGATAACATAGCATTCGTGCATCAGATTACTGAACAATAAAGATAAGCAAACCACGCATAAAACAAAAGAATATACTATACAGTAGTAGCAGCATACTCCGCAAGAGGCTGGGCCCTTAGCCGCCAGCGGACGCTGCGGGGTTACTTCAGAATGATAAAAATGAACAGCACTCCCAAATCATTTATTAATCAGCCAAATGTGGAATTATTACAACAGCAGAAGCTTAAGAATTACAGCATGAATAATCCACCATTGTTGTCCATCATTTCTCATTCCCCACATCCATCATCACGTCTCCCTCAATCCTCCTCATCTCTGATCTCTGCTTTCATTTAAATAGAGAGAGATCAGAGATAAGTTACAATAAGGATAAGTACAACATAATTCCTATTACAAAATTGGTTTGCTTCTAACCATTTGATCAACAAGAACAAGGCGAATTTGGCTTTGCAGCTGAGATTTGGAGGACGGCCGCAACTGCAAATCAGAGAAAATCGTGCTCAAAGAACCCTACGTTTCTCTCTGTACAAGCCGAATTTGGGCAAACTGTTCTTCAAGAAGATAACTGGGCCCGTTCTGGACAAAACCCATGTTCCGGATTTTCCAAATTCGTCTTCATTTGCTCAGAATCTCAACCGCAAAATTATCACTCCTTAAACCAGCGAATTTCTGAGTTGGCAGATTTAAAAATCAAATCTTCAATCTGGAAGTTACTTTGGAGGCTAAGAATGGTAAATAATGTTATAACCAACTTATTAGAACTATCATTGATAAAATAATGCATAATAATCAATTTATTAGAAATAAAGGAGAATAAATAATATAAGAGCATAAATCATCATAAAATGGATTTATTTAATAAATTATAATAAATGACATGATGAAGAATGGTAGAAATGGGTGGAATAAACATTCACAAGTTACAATAATAATGGCATATTAACGACCCGACATACCCCCACACTCAATATGTTGCATGTCCTCATGCAACGAAAACTGAATATATTGCATGTCCTCATGCAACCCAAAGACAAGAACCATGTGTTAACCAAGCCAAAAATTTGAGAATAAATGAATGCTTCCTTAATTAATGAATATTCAATTTTAGCAATCTCGATGAAGGCATAACAATTTTTACATTGACATTTAACTATATGTATGAGGTTGCAGCAAAATATGACATAGATAACAACAAACTTCATTAACCATTTTCCCAAAAACTACAAACCAGATTGTGTTGAAATGTTGCAAGTAGATTTGTAATATATAAAGGCTTCTATGATCCAAAAATCAGATCGTTTTGATGCATGGATCATGAGATATAAACAAAATGGCTGTAGGTGAGAGTGCATGATTTCCGAAATTTTATGAACCAATATCTCTTGAAATTGTGTGGATTTGTATTAATGATACGTATGTGTTTTCCAAAAATTACAAGGATTGAGTTCATAGTTTTTAAAAAATATGTGGAAATCAATTTCTGCACTGTGTAAAAATGAAATTGTATGCCTTAAATAAGGAAGAAAGTGGAAAACATCCATCATGCATAGAAATTCCTCCCCCTCTCTGAAAAATTAGCAAGTCCTCATGCGATGCTAGAAAACAAATAGAGGTGGTAGCTACCGACTGTTGAATTCTATGCTTGGTGTAAAACAACATGGAATAAGGGAGGTGGTGAGAGTGAATAAGAATAGCAATGGATGATAAAGAATATGAATGGCGTGGTGATAAGAAAGAAATGAATGAAAGGAACACTCCCCCATACTCGAAAATGACATGCTACTGAAAAAGGAGAAGTGGTAAAGATGTGGAATGAAAGATGACAAATAATGCTCAAAATAGATTTTCATTAAATTCTCCTAAATTCATAATAAATTAGAAAACTATGCGATTTTACCTCAAGTTTTACCTCCAAAAAATGTGGAATGACATATATGCACTGGCCGTTGTTGAAGCTGATGTAGACAGAGTTGGTGCTGAAAGTGATGCAAAAGGTGGAATCTAGAGAAGCACATCATGTCTGAAGAATTGTTCACGTTCGCGAGCCTCTACTGTGAAGTGCAATAGTGTGGTCATGCTACGAATAGAATCCTGCCCATACTTGTTGTTCTCCTGTGAACAAAGCACTATTTTGCATACAATGTTCTTGAATCCATAGTGTTAGCTTTGAATAGCAACAAATAAGATGCATGCAAAATTGCAATTAGAAAAACTTATGTATACATGCAATACTAATATGTTTTCAAATCGATAAGGTATGGCAAAGTGCAGTAATCATATCGCATGCAATCCCATAATGCATACATTCCCCCCTCCAATTGGAAAATGGGTTCCATAACCATAAAGCATATGAAAGGGGTGGCTGACGGCAAGGCAATGGAATGAACAATATATCAGTAAGGGAGGCAGAGTACACTTATCAATGATAAGACGGTGAAAGTTATGGTTATTTTGAGAGCAAAGTGTGTAAAGATAGTTATGAATAAGAGATAGGACGCTTTGGAGTGATGATAGTTTATGCAAAACGAAAAAGGACAACAATATGCTAAAAAGATGCTTTGCTGACGGTATTCTAGCTGAAAATGATGTGATTGATCATAAAACAATTTCTCATGCATAAAGGTTCAAACAGGGAAAAAGTTAAGGAAATAACTTCTCTGATAAAAAGAAAATAAGAAAAGGGTATTATAATAATAATTGACGAAAAGATATAACTTCAATACCATAAGCAGAGCCGCTGCTGCCAGCAGGCGTCCATAGCCTCGGCAGGGTTGCTGTTTAACCCATATGAGCCAAGATCCTCAATTTATAAATGGAGAGTTTTAGTGCTGTTCTACAAAAGAGATCAGTGTGCTGGCGTGGTAACCAGATAACCACACTGCCATTCACTAGGAGGTAGCAAAAGTGATCAGGTCGGCTCGTGATGAGACCTCCTGTTCCAAGGATAATTTGGCTATCCAATGGATCATAACCCTGGTGTGGTGGCCATAATGGGAATGTCACTTTGTTACAGCCTTATGAACATGGTAGGCTGGCCCGTAATGAGACCCCCTATCCTCCATCTGCGAACAAAATTTTGTTGTTATTACACATTTTTATGATAAAAAGAGGGAGGCTCAGTACTCCTTAAGAGCAGGGATGGTGGAAGAAGTTGAAGATGTCAATAGAAAAAAATATACCCATAATCTCATTTATTACAGACAAAGAAGATTATAACCAGGGATGATGGAACCAGCATGGTATTAAAATGATCAATTAGTATCATGTACAGCAGAAAACAATGCAGTAAAGTAATATATAAATAATTGTGTCCCTTTTTGAAAAGAATCTAACATCAAGGAGCTGTCCTGTTAAAGATCATAACGTAAATGATAATAACTCGCTTCAAAAGAATCCATAATTCTTGTCCTCATAAAAATAGTGTACTTCATGCCATGAAAGAGAATCAGGAGAATGTGGTTGAGCTGAACTATGAATAATCCCACAAGAGAAAGGAAAGGTTGCTCTCAAAAATATTCCCAAAGTGTTGCTCTTTTGAATGAACAGCAAAAACACTCACAAAGCGGTGTTTCGTGTAAGGAACATCAAAGAAAATGCACACCAAAAAAAACAAAAATACATACAAAAACGTGAAAATGCAAATGTCGTTCGAAAAATCACAAATGATGTTTCTTCTGAGAAAGGAACAGGAGAGACACTCAAACGCTGTTCCTTTTCGCAAAGGATCAGTAAAAACACACAAGTGTTGTTCCTTTTCGCAAAAGAACAGCAAAAACACGCACGTTCTGTTCCTTTTCGCAAAGGAACAGCAAAAACACGCAAGTGCTGTTCCTTTTTTAAAAGGAACAGCAAAGTCACACAAGAGCAAAGTCACACAAGTGCTGTTCCTTTTTGCAAAGGAACAGCAAAAATACGCAAATGTTGTTCCTTTGGAAAAGGAGGAGCAAAACCACACAAATGTTGTTCCTTTTTGAAAAGGAACAGCAAAATCACACAAATGTTGTTCCTTTTTTAAAAGTAACAGCAAAAACACGCAAGTGCTGTTCCTTTTTTGAAAAGGAACAGCAAAAAAACACGCAAGTGTTGTTCCTTTTTTTAAAAGGAACAGCAAATTCACACAAATGTTGTTCATTTTCGAAAAGGAACAGCAAAATCACACAAATGCTGTTCCTTTTTGAAAAGGAACAGCAAAAAAAACACGCAAGTGCTGTTCCTTTTTTAAAAGGAACGGCAAAATCACACAAATGTTGTTCCTTTTTGAAAAGGAACAGCAAAACCACACAAATGATGTTCCTTTTTGAAAAGGAACAGCAAAAAACACGCAAGTGCTGTTCCTTTTTTAAAAGGAACAGCAAAACCACACAAATGTTGTTCCTTTTTTAAAAGGAACAGCAAAATCACACAAATGTTGTTCATTTTCGAAAGGAACAGCAAAAACACACAAATGTTGTTCCTTTTCGAAAAGAAACAGCAAAAACACGCAAGTGCTGTTCCTTTTCAAGCAAAAATCACACAAATGCTGTTCCTTTTCGAAAAGGAACAGCAAAAACACGCAAGTGTTGTTCCTTTTGGAAAAGGAACAGCAAAATCACACAAATGTTGTTCCTTTTTTAAAAGGAACAGCAAAAACACGCAAGTGCTGTTCCTTTTTGAAAAGGAACAGCAAAAATCACACAAATGCTGTTCCTTTTTGAAAAGGAACAGCAAAAACACGCAAGTGCTGTTCCTTTTTGAAAAGGAACAGCAAAAATCACACAAATGCTGTTCCTTTTCGAAAAGGAACAACAAAAACACGCAAGTGTTGTTCCTTTTTGAAAAGGAACAGCAAAAATCACACAAATGCTGTTTCTTTTCGAAAAGGAACAGCAAAAACACGCAAGTGCTGTTGCTGTTCCTTTTCCAAAAGGAACAGCAAAATCACACAAATGCTGTTCCTTTTTGAAAAGGAACAGCAAAAACACGCAAGTGCTGTTCCTTTTTGAAAAGGAACAGCAAAAATCACACAAATGTTGTTCCTTTTCGAAAAGAAACAGCAAAAACATGCAAGTGCTGTTCCTTTTGGAAAAGGAACAGTAAAATCACACAAATGCTGTTTTTTTTTTTAAAGGAACAGCAAAAACACGCAAGTGCTGTTCCTTTTTGAAAAGGAACAGCAAAAATCACACAAATGTTGTTCCTTTTTTAAAAGGAACAGCAAAATCACACAAATGTTGTTCCTTTTCGAAAAGGAACAGCAAAAACACAACCATAAAATGCAAGCACGCAAAGAATGAATTAGCTGTTCACTGCATTGATGCTGAGGATGAGTTGCACTTTGAATGAAGCAACACCTGAAACACAAAATATAAGAGAAATTAGAAAAGAAACAACAAAAAACAGTGTGTAAATAAATAAATTGAGTTGCAACAGCTATGATGTTATGTCAAAAAAATGATCTATTCGAAAAATGTTTTGGCAGCAAAAACATGACATGAATCTTCAAATGGAAATCAATTCTTCATTTGTTCTATTATGAATCCGTTGGGTAATGATTTGGATAAAATTCCTTTGTTTTATAAAAATTTCTTTGAAAAAATCACTCGTCCATAAGTTGACCTTCTTTATTTTCCCAAGACCTGCAAAAAAACGAGTATCTACCTGCAATAAAACATTAAATCATGAAGAAAGAGAGGTGTACGGGCTCCCTTAATCCAAGAATTATGTAAAAAACTAACAAGTAGTTACTCTATATAACAAATCCATAGAGAAAATAACAAAGTAAAATTTATTTGTTACCTGCGGGAGAGCAGTGGCCAATCATACTAACCTGCAGTGTTTTAATCACAACTTCTTTATTTTTCGTCGAAATTGAGTGATTCCAAAGCCAAATGAGAGCTAATTCAAAGTTTTATCTCCATTAGAAACAGGTTTTAAATATTCAATGATATGATATGTCAATTTTAGTTAGAACAACCTGCATAATAGAGTCATTTTCGATTACCCGGCTTAGACCAACAGTTGATATTTCAAGAATAACTTTTTCGTTTGATGTCGGATTCGAATGATTCAAATTGGAAATGAAAATAGATTCATTTATTGATCTCCAATAGAAACAGGTTTTGAAGACAAGAAGAATTGATAGATCAAATACTTTAAGGAAAACAGCTGGAAAGACATAGTTTTAAGAGTGCTGATTTACGATAGACAGTCAGTATTTTGATCATAACCTCCCCATACGATATCTAAAATGAGTGATTCCAATTGCATTGTAAACTAGATTCATAGGGGAATCTACCATAGAAACAGATTTTAAAAATTCATTCATTTAGGCCTCCAAAAACGGACTGTCCCAACTCTCTTCCTGAGCTGCCCGCTAGACATCCGGTCAATGTTTTGGCTCTAACTTTTTCGTTTCAAAAACAAATTGAGTGATTAAAATTGGATTGGAAAGTAGACATCAAGGGCTACTTAGGGTAGAAACAGGTTTTAAAAATATGGTCATTTAGGCCTCCAAAAACTGACTGTCCCAACTCTGTTCCTGAGCTGCCCGCTAGACACCCTGTCAATGTTTTGGTTCTAACTTTTTCGTTTCAAATCCAAATTGAGTGATTCAAATTGGGTTAGAAAGTAGACATCAAGGGCTACCTAGGGTAGAAACAGGTTTTAAAAATATTCACTTTTGGTCCCTCAAAACATGACTGTCCCGACTGTTTTTCCAAAAAGTTCATCAAGCCCGCAAGCCAAAAAAAATGAAATTCAAGCATTTTTTCAAATTGGTGATAAAAATGAAAATGAGTGTTTGTAGAACTTATTATTTCTATTATGATTCATCTACATACACAAATAGATTGAAATATTTATCACCGATGTTGATTTCGATAGCGTGTTGCAACAAAAGAAACAACTAGTTTTACAAAAATAAAAAAATGTGTTTGTTTTATTTCTTTATTTATTTTATTTTCTCCACTATCCTACTCTTCTTTGAGAATTGATTATGTTTATGTATAAGAGTATTTCCAGTGGAACCATGTTAGAAATAAGGTCTCATGTATGCACATACCCAAATTCGAAAAATGCATGTTGACAAAAATTAGGGTATGAGAAGCCAACTTCCCTTGAAAAGATGGTTTCAAAAATTGTTGAAGCATAGAGTGATGTTGCAAACAAGTGATGGAGTGAAACCAATCTTCAATATATCCTTTACTTTTTTGATTTCGCATAGCCATCATACCATGAAGTTCTTGGTCTTTTAAAATAACTTGTTGATGCATCCTACAAGAAACCTCATTTTCTTCCATAGCTTCTACAATTTTAGAATTTAAAACATTCTGAATCTCATTGTAGGTTTTCTCTAATAACACATGTGAGATAGAATGGGTGGGAAGGGTGGATAAATTTGCCAGTTCAACATTGTAAGCATGTTGTACTGGTTTATTATGGTGAGGGTGTGGAATTAGTTGAGCAGGAAAATGTGTATGGAATGGAGCATTTTGATGATGTGGCTGATTGGGTTGTGTGAATGGTTTTGATGGGCAAGCAAGGTGTTGTGAAAGGGCTGGTGGAGAATATGGAGAATGTGTTTGTGCTACAAGATGAGGGAGAGTAGTCATGCCATCATAAGATGAACCATGCCCAACTTGTAAACAAAATAGGTGGTTATATTGAAATTGACATGGCTGCCCTAACACATTAGCATTCCATAATGGATTATGCAAGTATGACAATGGAGAAAAAGTGTTTTGAACCATACCTATAGGCCTTGTTGCAGCTTTCTTACCTCTTTGATATGCTACTTCCATCCTAGGTAAGGAAGAGTGAATATCTATGAGATGCTCCTTTCGGTCATGAGAACAAAACATTTCATCAAATTCTTCATTTTTATAAACCTGCAAAACATCCAATTTTTCATTTAGAGAGCTAATAAAATCAACTTTAAAATTTTCAAATAACACATTGATTGCAGCTCTTATGTCTCATGTTCTTGTAGCAGATTTGGAAAACAAAGAAAAAACATCTCTAGGATTCTTACCAGCCTTGGAGATTCCTCTTGAATACCTTATGCACAACTCACAAACATCTTCATATGATAACTGAAAAACATCACCTTTTCCTATCAGATTTAAAAGTTCTAAAAATTCATCTTTGATTCCTTTAAGAAGGAGTGTTTTTAAGATCTCTTTTTCCAAATGCTTATGCTTTGATTTTTGAAGGTTATAATGAAATCGATCTACATAGTCCTCCAAACTTTCATCTTCCCCTTGTATCATATATAAAATATCTTCATTGGCTTTGCAATAGTCTTGGTACTTTTTCAAGAATATGTTCTTCATGTCCTCCCATGATTGGATGCAATTCCCACCTAGGCTCATGAACCATCGGAGAGCTGCTCCTTTTAGAGTAAGAGGAAACACTTTCAATCTTTGATCATTAGTACAATAATCATATCCTCTACAAAGTATTTCAAACTCAAACATAAATGTATGTGGATCTTCATTTGCTAAACCATGAAAAATTGGTAAAGATGGAGGAATTATGTGCATTTGTGTCACTCCTAGATCTTTGATAGGAAATTCAAAAGTAGAAACGTGAGCCATTTCTTACCATAATAGAAGATGTTCTTCATGTGTTTCTTCGAGGCTCCTTCTTCAATTGTTCCTGTCAATTAGTTAGTGAAATGGGTGGTGCTTACATCACCACTTAAGTGAAATCATGTGATTCATTTTTTTTTTTAAATTCCTATTTTTCCTAATAATTCACACAAAAATTCAAACATCTATTTCTACGCTAGGTTTTTTAATAGTCCTGCTGGAAAGCGGACGGGGGAGCAGGGCTTTTACATGCTCCGTACGCAGGTTCTTACCTTCTGTTTTTAAAATCCAACTCTTCCCTAGCAGGCACTCATCAGATTCACACTACTCTTTAGAAATGGCTACACTCTCCCCGGCAACGGCGCCAAAATGTGGAGCGATAACTAGGGTCTCTCACACCACCAATTATTCCACATTATTAAGTCAATCCGGGATCGTTTTGTTCTTTCAAGGAGTAACTCAATCCGAGGCTGTTTTGTCCAAGTAATGCTCGGTAGTATAGCGTTCTAATGATTTGAAAGGAAACAAACACTAAGCTGTAACTAAACCAACTCAAAAGATAAAATCACACAAAGCAGTTGATCAGTCAAGGGTACGGAAACAATAACCCTTCCCTTTAGAAACTGATAAAGAAAGAAAACCAAAGCATGGACTTATAGGTCTGGGAGCTAGGCAGCGTCTTGCTGGGCTCACGACAGCCTTAGGCCTGCTATCACGCAAAAGCAATAAAGGCAGATTAGCGAAAGTAAAATGGAACAACAATTCTAAAATGGAACAGCAGTAATCAAATGGAACAGCAGTAATTAAATGGAACAGCAAACTATCATAAACAGGAAACGTCAATCATATAAATTGGAACAGCAAACTCAAATGTATGTACACGTTCTAGACTATTGTAGCAATCCGAGAGTAATGTATGATGTGACTATGTTTCTGAACAAAGTGACATTATCTTCAAGCCTCGCAAATACTTATTTTATATGAATCCAATGATGATAACATTCATACCAATATCTTGCTATAGAAATGGATGCAATTCGAATAGATTCACTTTGTGTAATACAGAGACGTGGGTTAAAGAACTTATTCAGATTCAGATATTAATTAGGAAGCATAGTCTATCATATAAAAGATATATCGGATTACTGAAACAAGAGAAATAAGCAAACCACACAAATCACCGTATGATACAACAGCAAGTGACCGTCGGAGCTGGGCCCTTGGCTACCAATGGTACACTGCTTAAAGTTACTTCAGATGCAGAAACGAAGTGAACACCAAGTCCTTTATATTGATTGCATTAACAAAAGTATACAAAATCAGGTCTTAACAAAACTTAATGATCAAAGTTGTTCTGAAGCTTGTAATTACAACAACAGTCGTCCCCCACGCTCGATGGCGTGGTACCTTTATATAACAGAAATGACGGAGATATCTAGATACAAAAGATAAGCTTAAAGCAGTGATTCCTCAGGATCGAAGATCCTGAGGGATTCGCTAATCGTTCAGTTCTTCTCTTTCCTTTCTTGCGTTCTCCGTCTCGGTATCCTGCGTTCTTTTCCTGGACTATTCGGCTCTAATTTTACTTGATCTTGTCTGCATCCGGTTCCCTGTCGATGGGACAGCAGTTACTTTCCCTTCGCTTCTTGTTTTTACTCGATGATTCCCTGTTTCCGCGTCCTTCTGCATAGAAAACATCAATTATTAGTGATTGAGCTTCGTTTGTCCATTTTCACACAATTTATCAAAACCCTTATATTCTTTAGACTCATAATGCAGAAAAGGTTAGAAATATTATTGAAAAACCACTAGATTGCTTGTCAAAAAGCATACCTTCCAAGTGCTCCACAGTTTTCACCAAAGTCATAGATTTATGACAGAGTTAAAAATAATCAATATTATTTTGTATTAATGGAGAAATGGTTACATAGTTGTAACGTATCTCCTTAGTTTAGGATTTGTTCCTAGAGTTTAGGAGTTTGTTTACAACTACCTGATTTCTAGTGATGTATTTAATATTGTAATATTCATTTGATGTAATGTAGAGTGAACGGAGTGAGAGTCTCTTCTTTGTTTGAGTGCAGTCTCCGGGTGTTGTACTCACCTGTGAGCTGCAACTCCTTCTTTTAATTCAAGTCTGATTTTTATCTTGGTATCAGAGCATAGGGAAGAGATAGCCTCTTTTTTTTTTCTTTTTAGGGATGCATCATTAATTACATAGTTGTAGTGGCAGTAGAGCATGCTAGGAGTATCTGTAAGATCAGGTGGACTGCAGTAACACCTGGAGCGAAGGGTCTCAGATGACTGATCATCTCTGAGCCGAAGAAAGGGTTGGCACGGGTTTTTTCGCACACAGTCGCGCCATAGAAGAGCAGAAGCACGAGCGGGCATGGGATTTTAAGGAATAGTTGCGCCATTGGCGCGGATTCGACAGAGATAATCGCGCCAACGCGCCAGAAAGCTCCATTGGCGCGGATTTTTAGCTGATAATCGCGCCAGAAAACGTGACACGCATGGATTTTTTCCTGGCGCAGATTTTTAGCTAGTGAGTAGCACCTTTGACTGGAAAGAAGCGCCAACCTCTTTCTCTTTGAGAAATCTGCAATTTTTTGCAAATCGGTCTTGCCCGGTGGTGGCACGTGGAGATTTATGCTCGGTGGTAGCAGATTTGATTTTCCCGATGGCAGTGAATTGGGATTCCTTGATCCGCTCGGTGGTAGCAGATCGGACCTGCCCGGTGGTGGTGAATTAGAGCTCTATGATCTGTTCGGTGGCAGCAGATAGGATTTGCCCGGTGGTGGCATAGTGAAGTTCATGATCTGTTCGGTGGCAGCATATTGGACTTGCCCGGTGGTGGAACATTGAAGTTCCAGATCTGTTCGGTGGCAGCAGATCGGACTTGCCCGGTGGTGGCCGATTGAAGTGTTCAGTTGGATAAAAATGAATAACAGTATAGAATCATATCTCCACGAGTCTGGCAAACTCGATGGAACGAATTTCTCCAACTGGAAGTTCAAAATGCAAACTTTGCTAGAAAGTGTAAATGCATGGTCGATTATCATGGGAGATGAGCAGAGATTTGGAACAACGACTCAATAACAAGACTGGGATAAAATAGAAACGAAAGCAAAAGTTATACTGAAGATGTCCGTTAAGGACAATATTATCCCACATATCAGAGATTGCAAGTCGGCCGCTGATATATGGACAACGATCAAGAACTTGTACGAGACACAGAATACAAATCATGTTCTGGCACTCAAAGGCAAGCTGTTTGCATTGAAGATGGAGGAGAATGAGTCTGTTGCTGGATTCATGGCCAGAGTTAAGGACTTGAGTGACAAATTGGGAGCTATCGGAGAGAAGGTATCCGACTCAGATCTGGTCACGCTCACATTGAACAGAATGACTGATGAATACCAGACGTTCATCACAGGGCTGTCAGCAAGAGAAAAAACCCCTTCATTTGATGAGCTGACAGCGATTCTGCTCTAGGAAGAGGAGCGATGACAGAATTTAAAAACTCGGAGCAATGACCTTGCTCTGATGGCAAAAAGGAGACAGTACAGAGGGAAGCAGCACCAACACCAGCACCAGCAACCTCAGCAACAGCAGTAGAAAAGAGCCAACACATTTCAAAAGAGATCATTTAAAGGTATGGCTGATAATTATGTTAAGAAATGTTTTTACTATGGAAAACTTGGTCATCAGATTAAAGAATGCTATAAGAGGCAGGCAGATGAACAAAGAAGCAAACAGAGAAAACATTAGGGTTATTTTGTTGGGGAAGAGGAGGACCACAGCCACGAACTTCGACTATTTACAGTCGTTTGTGCTCTTTCAGCTTCAAAGGGAGATGAGGACGACATATGGTATGTCAACTCTGGCGCATCCTCACATATGACTGGTAAGAAGGACTGCTTTGAATTTCTTGAAGAAACTGCATGTGGATCGAAAATTTATCTAGGAGATGATAGTGGGTATGAGATCAAAGGATATGGTGACATTCCTGTGAAGCTACCTAGTTGTGACATTAGACACCTTAAAAATGTATTATATGTTCCATGAATTAAGAAAAATTTGGTCTCTGTCTCAATGATTACTGACCAGGACATGCAAGTTCAATTCTTTAAGAATAATTGTGTCATTAAGGATAGCCAGATGGAAACAGTTGCAACAGGAGTGCGTGTGGGGAGCTTGTACAGATTAGATGCAAAGAGTATGCCACGACAAGCAATGGTTGCAGCTGGATCAACAGTCAAAAATCTCTGGCATCAGAGATTCGGCCATCTCAATTTGCAAGACCTCATCTTACTTCAGAAGAAAGGTATGGTCGATGGACTCCCTGTTTTTCATAATGTTAAGCTGGAATGTGATGGATGTGCATTAGGGAAAATGCATAGAGAAGAGTTCCCTTTGCATGTTAACAGAAAGGAAAGAGACATTTTAGAACTGGTGCATACAGATATTTGTGGACCTATGCAAACTAGGTCTTTAGGAGGAGCATATTACTTTCTGTTATTTACAGATGATTGCACTAGGTTTTCATGGGTGTACTTTCTAAGTAAAAATAGTCAAGCCTTTCAGTACTTTAAAGATTTTAAATCTATGATAGAGAACCAGACAGGAAAAAGGATAAAAATTCTCCGCTTGGATCAAGGGGGAGAATACAGGTTGGGAGATTTCATGAATTTCTGCAAGCATCATGGGATTGTGCAGCAATTTACAGTGCCACACACTCCACAGCGGAATGGAGTAGTAGAACGGAAGAACAGAACTCTTGTAGAGTGCACGAGGAGTATGCTTCAAGGTAAGGGTCTATCAAATGGTCTTTGGGCAGAAGCTATTAACACTGTTGTATATTTAAAGAATAGGAGTCCTACTAAATGTCTAGGCTTCAAAACCCCTTTTGAAGCATTGTTTGGACTCAAGCCAGCAGTTAGTCATTTAAGAATATTTGGGTCAAAAGCTTATGCTCATATACCTAAGGCAGATAGGAAAAAGTTAGACCCCAAAGCCCTGAAATGTATATTTGTAGGATATGGCACTGAGTTCAAGGCATACAAGTTATATAATCTCGTGACTCACAAGGTTTTTGCAAGCAAAGATGTTATTTTTCATGAACAGGTTAAAGAAGGAAAGGAGGAGTCTAACAGTGATAGCCACATTCCATTGCTGATAGAATTAAACAGTGAGGAAGATGAAGAGCAGGAGCAGAAACAAGAAGAAGAAGTAGCAGATAATGTAATAAATGATGATGCAAGCCCGGAAAGCGCTGAAATAGACAGAGTTGAGGTAAGTCCCCTACCTAGGAGATCAGGTAGGAAGACTCGACTACCTGCTAAATTGAGAGACTATGCTTTAATGTCTAAAATATTAAACATTGTAGAACCTGCAAATTATGAGGAAGCAAGTAAATCAGATGCATGGAGGGCTGCAATGCATGAGGAAATTGAATCAATATATAGAAACCATACTTGGTATTTAGTTGAGTTGCCTGAAGGTAAAACCCCCATAGGATGTAAATGGTTGTATAAACCAAAAATAAATGCAGATGGGAGTATAGAGAAATTTAAAGCTAGACTGGTAGCAAAGGGTTACTCACAGCGAGAAGGAATAGATTTCGATGACACCTTTGCTCCTGTAACCAAATTAAACACAATTAGAATGATAATTTCTTTAGCAACAAAACATAAATGGCAGCTACACCAGCTAGATGTTAAGTCTGCATTTCTGAATGGTGACTTAAAGGAAGAAATCTATTTAGTACAGCCTCAAGGTTTTGTGAAAAAGGGGCAAGAACATTTAGTGTGTAAATTGAATAAGGCACTTTATGGTTTAAAACAGGCACTCAGGTCGTGGTATGAGAAAATTGACTCATTTTTTATATAGCATGGCTTTCATAGGAGCTTGAATGATCCAAATCTATATGCCAAGTTAAATAAACAAAGGCAAATTATTTTGATTTCTTTGTATGTGGATGATATGATCATAACAGGAAATGCTAACAATCTGATCAAAGAAATCAAGCAGCAAATGTCACAAGTGTTTGAGATGAAAGACCTTGGAGACCTTAATTGCTGCTTGGGATTGGAGGTATGGAAAGATTCTGGACAAACTTTTCTCACTCAAGGGAAGTATCCCAGAAGCTTGCTGGAAAGGTTCAAAATGGAGCAGTGCAAATCGGCAGCAACACCATTACAACAGAATTTAAAGTTAAGCAGTGACGATGGCACTAAACAGGTGGATGCCACTATGTACAGAGAGCTAGTTGGCAGTTTGATATATCTGACGACAAGTAGACCAGATCTGGCATATTTTGTTAGTGTGTTGAGCCAGTTCATGTCAAAACCACTCGAAAGTCACTGGATTGCAGCAAAATGTGTGTTGAGGTATCTTAGTGGTACTTGTAATTATGGCATTTTGTACACTGACATTTCTGATGTTATTCTAGCAGGTTATTCAGATTCCGATTGGACAGGTAACCTGGATGATCGAAGACCTATCACAGGTTACGCATTTAGTATTGGATCCGGGGTTATAGCGTGGAACAGTAAAAAGCAAAGTATTGTAGCTCTATCTTCATGTGAAGCTGAATACCAAGCATTGTGTGCAGCCACATGTGAAGCTATCTGGTTGAGAAGACTTCTCAATGATACAGGAGAAGGACAGAAAGAATCAACTAGTATCAAAACTGACAACCAGAGTACCATCAAGCTTGCGTACAATCCAGTTTTTCATAAAAATACCAAGCATATTGACACTCAGTTTCATTTTGTTCGAGAAAAGATACAGTCAAAAGAAATATGTGTGGAGTATTGTAAAACTTGTGATAACTTAGCTGATGCCTCTTGGGTGTGTCAAGTTTGAATTATTTAGAGGGATGCTAGGAGTTCAGGATAACCCTTTCTCCATTAAGGGGGGGAGTTAAAAATAATCAATATTATTTTGTATTAATGGAGAAATAGTTACATAGTTGTAACGTATCTCCTTAGTTTAGGATTTGTTCCTAGAATTTAGGAGTTTCTTTACAATTACTTGATTGCTAGTGATGTATTTAATATTGTAATATTCATTTGATGTAATGTAGAGTGAACGGAGTGAGAGTCTCTTCTTTGTTTGAGTGCAGTCTCCAGGTACTATACTCACATGTGAACTGCAACTCCTTCTGTGATGACCCCAGACTATGTAAATGTGAAAATTTACTGTGGTAAAAGACAGTAAGACAGTTGTTGTTTATGTTTTTAAAACAAAACTGTGACAAACTATTTTATTAAAAGTAATTTAAATATTTTCTTGAAATGCTGGCAGCCTCTAGGAGGTGGATTTGAAAGAAAGAGATCAGTTATAATAACTGATGGAAACTACCCTCCCAGAACAGGAAAAGTCCTGGCTGTAGGGAGGAAGTTCTGTGCTGTGGGGACAGACAGAAGAGACCTTTTCCAAGAAGAGGAAAAAGGAGAAAGAAAAAGGAAAACTGGTTAAGTCTGGTTAGGACCAGATAACCAGGCACAGAGTGCACAAATCTTGTTGAGGGCTTGAGGCCTGCAAGATGGCTCGGGGGGAGAATTCCGTCTGAGGGATGGATCTCATGGCTGGGTGGACGAGCAGAATCAAAGTTCAGGTGACTGGTTTTGTTTGAGAACCCATTCCTGACTCTGGAGAACCAGGTACGGTTCCAAACTGTGAGGTCTCTGCTTGAATATAAATATACAGTGAAATTTACAGTAGTCAAACAGGAAACTTGTCTTTCATTTTCCTAGATACTGTCATAATGATAACATAAATGTACAGATGTAGTCTTTAAAGCTAAGAGACAGTTTGTCAACTAATAGACATGGTCTGAACTAGTACTACGGTAAATAAAGCTACATAGAGGTATTAGTCAAGGACTGATTATTGGTATCCGGGAGGGTTAACCAAGATCTGGTTATTGAATAACGGACTTGACACAACCTCATTAGCAAGACCAAGACACTGTTTTAAGAACCGAAAGGCTAACAGTGAAATAAACAGTATTGAACACTTTGATAGATAATCAAGCAAATACTGTAATGTGTCGACGGAAACGAGGATTAGAACCTCTGAATCTGGGTGGAAGAGCACTGACTGTAGTCAGATGCTACCCCGTCGACGGGAGAACAATAAAACCTACAGTTATCTAGAATAAATAATTGATGACATGGAAATGAATAAATAAGTTACTCTAGATAAACAGAATTTATTGGTAAACTGTACAGACAGAGAACGAGAATCATATTGTATTCCATTAACCCATGTTCTTAAGTCACAGTGTTAGCGGACACGGTAACAGAGAACCCAGTTCCTTAGGGCGATAAATGGAAAAGAGGTATACATTTATATATATAAAATCCTGTGCATGCAACTTCGAAGAGGAGGTATACATATAAATACAAGAAATGCTGTGCATGCAACTGCAAAGAGGAACCTCAGTCATACCTATAGTGCGACATTTCCGTAGAGAAAAGAGAAAGTATAATATTGTTTACAGCCACCGAATGCATGCTGTACAGGTTAGCAAATACGAAGGACACATAGAAAACACAGAGCGAGTGACCGAAGCTATTATCATAACTCGAGATTAAATATGCGATTGCCGTCATGAAAATAAGCAAAACCAGTAATAATAATATAAACCCCATGCTCTGTTCCAAAACTGTTGAAAATTCGAAAACAGAATCATATAAGACGCAAGCGTAAATTGCCCTGAGGCTTAACAGTTTCACAATACCATGTATATAATTACAAATAACACCGAATGGTGAAACCTTTAAAAGAAATTAACTGTACATATTTGATAAGGGAAAAACCTCAGAAGAACTCTTGCCCAGATCTGTGCGCTGAGGCCAGATCCGCAACCAATGTCTGAGAACAAGTGTAACAACCTAAATTCGGGTGTGCCGCAAGGGCAGCACTGTATACCAAATGAAAACCATAAACATATGTAAAGAACTCAGGGTTCCGCTGTGAACAATAACTTAACAAGCGAATCACTGACATGACCAGACTACAATATGGATGCAAACCGTGAGGGTTCTCTATGGAGAATACCTCAGCGATTGAAACGAGAAAACCCGCGTTGGAGCGGCGGTCTGCATCAAACCATAAAACTATAGTTTAAGACCTGTAAACTTCGAGCTCTGGTATGCAGGCAGAGTAACAAGAGCTGATAACTTACCTGTGACCGAGAGGGTTGAACCGCCGTATGTAGCCACCCTGGTTCCATCCGAGGGGTTGAATGACCCAGCTGCACACCATAGCAATGAAAAGGAAATGAGTCAGTAAGAAATCGTTCAAATTAAACAGAACTGTTAATGCATACTGTAAAATTGGTAGTCGAAGGCCAGTACCTGAGATGGCTTGATGACGGGCATTTCACAGTTTCTGGAGCGTTTGCAGGATGAAGAGGTAGTGTTGGTGATATTGAAACCGAGATGGAACACTAGATCGGAGCCGGAAAGACCAAACGCGCAAATGAACCCTGAGACTGTTCGGAGGTGTTTATGTAACAGCGCAAACCCTTGAGTGCATCTCAGCCCTTCGATCCAAGGGTGAGATCCAAACCGTCGAAGCAAGGCGGGAACCAAAAGCGAGAAGACCGAGATCTCCGTAACCAAGGTGTCACATGGCCGAAGGAGCCAGACCATGCCACCTGTCTCGGTAAGGACTGATGTCTTTAAGGCAAGGGTGAGTTGGCACCTGCAAAGGCTGCGGCAGGACCACCAAAGCCCGCGCCATATTAATATACATTGCTGTCGGGTAGACTTATAGCTAGGTTCTGCCGTGGAGGTAAGGCTTACACCCAAACCCATTCGACAGCACATTATATTGCCGCGTAGCATATATAAAAACAAAGATTACAACAGAATTAAACATAGGTTAATGACCTGTGAAATACATTGTATAAAGTATGTGAATATTCGATAAGAAGTAAATGTGCGCACATACATACAGGATGTATCATATGGTGTATCGCAAGCTTATTATGTTAGGCATACATTAAAAAAAAAATTTATATGTGTATGTGGACATAGGTGTGACACCTCCTTTTCATTCAAGTTTGATTTTTATCTTTTCAGATAAACGGCTTCAAATTTATCTGTAGCAAAAAGTTTGGGACTCCACAACTTTTTCGACAAGTTTTGAGAGCAATTCCTCGGTAGTATTTCTGAAGCGAAAGCCTGGTTTAGATTACGGTGGAAATCGCTATTGCTGACAGTATTTCCACAAAAATCCCAAACGAGATTAACTATATCAGTGTTGGCAACCGCCGAGCTTATCTCGATTGCAGGTTGCCCAGACCTGTTTACGTGGCTCATTGGGTCTCTCCATCTCCCTTAACGTCTCTGTTTATAAACCATCCGAATGTCGTGACTAAAATGTTTTAAAACTTCCGAGATGGGTAGGTGTTTTTAAAGTTGAATTGATTATTTAAATTAATGTCCGCCTTTCGTCGTCTATCCTTTCTCTTCCAGCCTTAGCCTTTAGTGCCATCTTGAACGAATTCAAAATATCAATTTTCCCCTCCAAATTTCCCATTTGTGAAGAAAGTTGTAATTAGTGTTACATAATATGCAGTGAATAAACCTGCAATCGATGGTGTAATATCAAGCTCAGTGAAAACAAGCTCATAATATCAGGGACGGTGAAAACAAAGTAGCCAAAAGTGGTGAGCCAATTACAAACTACGATTCTGTCTCACCAATTTCAAATTCAAAATTCAATCGAAAGACACTGGAAACCGGTTGAAGTAAGGCGATATGTTTCCTCTGAGCAACTCCTTTCTGGCTACGCTCTCCTTTACAGAATTTCCATGTTTTTGCATCGAACACAGAAATCTTTAAAGGATATTTACATTTTTATGCCCATATATTACAATACTTTTTAGTTGTGTGCTTTTTATTCTTTTGCAACCGAATGCCCCAAGTTAACTTTCTATTAAAAAAATCAAATAGTTCTCCGTGAAAATTCCCTAAAATTAAGTGCCCTCACTGAAGCGATTGTAATATATTTTTTGTACATAGTGGTTTTTACTCTTTTGCAACTGAATGCCCCAAGTTAACTTTCCATTGAAAAACAAATAGTTCTGAGTGAAAATTCCCTAAAATTAAGTGTCTTCACCGAAGAGATTGTGGTGCCCTGATTGTGGTGCCCTTAATCACGAGTGACAATAAATGTGGAGAATCCCCTTAACCTGAAATTGCCTTTTTCCTCACCAAACTAGCCCCGCGATCTTGAATCAGGTGGTTTAATCAAAAAAATAAGATTTGTGTCTCCACAACACTTTTCAAGGGCCTTTTCTTTGCGCAGGGCAAAAAGCAAGGTAGAGGTAGGAAGGCTTTGCTTTGGTCAGGGCAGAATATAGGCAGGAAGCATAGAGAAACAACCTGAGTGTTTTTTTTTTTTCCCTTCCGTAAAAAAAAACAAATAACAACGTAGGGGAGAGTGATAACCTGATATAACAGCGTAGGGGAGAGTGATAATTTCTATTCTAGAGTTCACGCTTCTGTGATCCATATCAATTTAGAGAGAATTTTTTCGGCGAAAATCACAAGGAATATCATTTGTCGACGCGTTTCGAACCAACCAGTGTGGTTCATCTTGTCCTGACGATGAACCACACTGGTTGGTTCGAAACGCGTCGACAAATGATATTCCTTGTGATTTTCGCCGAAAAAATTCTCTCTAAACTTCTATTCTTTTTATTTAAAACTCTTAGCTGGAGTGTTTATTTTTCATTGAAATTTTTATAAAAACAATTTTTTATGTAAGTAGATTACAATTTTGTTAAATTTTAAACTAATCATGTCATTGGTTAGCTCACAATTGCACATAGAAAAAAATGTAAATTTTAACAAAAATTAAAAATTAAAAATTAAACTATAATAATTTTTTTAAGAAAAAAAAATTAAATAAAAATTACTTAAAATAAATTTGAAATCCTAAAGTTTTTTTTTACACTACAAATATTTTTTCAATTAAAATTTCTCAGATGTTAAAAAAAGTGTTATCCCATTTTCTATATGTAAAAAAAAATGAGTAACTAAAATCTTACATCTTTAGGAAAATATATTTTTAGTATAATTTACATTTTCAAATATAAGTAGTAGTTTTCATTTTCAAAATTGATCTTAAGATTGGTATTTGAAATTGGATTAACTAAAAATATACAAATAGAGGTAAGGTAAAATTAGGAAGTTATAAATCAACATGATAAAATGAGAAATAAAATCTAATTAAAGGAATATAAATATATAGCAATCAACTCAATATGTTTGAAAACATGGATAAAGGAAATAATAGTTATAAAAAATGATCTTAATGTTACATTCAAAGGCTAGGATAAAATTAAGGCATTCAAATCTTTTAGCCAATATATTACTGTATTTTTCTTATTGTGCTATTTTTCCTCTTTTGCATTCTAGTGCCCTCTATGGAGTTTCCAAAAAAAACAAATAATTGGAATGTTTATTTTTCAGTAAATTTTCCATAAAAACAAGTGCCCTCAATGAAATTTCCATATTTTAACTTTAAGAAGTTTTTTTTTTTGGTCCATACAGTATAGTAAATAGTAAATGAACATTGTGATATCAAACCTAAAAAAATCCATAAAATAAAACCAAAATTAAAAATCAAAATATATATATATATATATATATATATAAATAAAATAATACAATTAAACTTTTAATTATAAATCTTAAATTATATAGCATATTTATCATGTATTTGAACAAAACAAATTGAAAATTTTTAACACCTTTCTACCACAAAGGGTTATGTTTTCATTCTAATGTGGCCTAGATCTATGATAACAGTAGCATATAATTCCTTAAAATTATTGTATTTCAAAATTTTTGCATAAAACCCAACTATTCTATAGAAACACAAAAAGTTATTTTGTTTTAGCGGGGTTTAGTTATGCCAAATGAAAACTGTGATATCTAGTGAAGAAATTTTATTTTATTTGATATGGTAATTTAATTTTATTATAGTTTTTTTAAAAAGGTAAAATTATTATTCTTGAGTGAGATATGAAAGTATGTTACTATAATCATTTTAATATATTTTTGTTATTTGGGTTTGTTTTCGTGGTCAAAGTGAGTTGGATCACTTCTTGATACGGCAAATAGTTTTTTGGTGATAAGTCATTAGAAATGTTATTTGATATTTGGTTTATTCTATTAGTATTGGTACTATTTTTTACTGAATAATAGATGAGTAATTAATTAGTTTTGGATAGTGTTTATATTTTTTTTAAATGGATTAAAGTTTTAATTTAGATTTTTTTTTTTGTGATCATGAAGTGTTTGATTTATAGTTTATTATTTAAAGTAGATTGGGATATTAATTTTTTTTTTCATACTCTATTAAATTGGAAACTAGACTAATAGTAGGGTTGTTGCGTGTATGCAGTTTCTACCACACTTATCTCAAAGGCAACAAGGCTTCCTCTCTAAAATATTTTCCTGGGGTTGTAGCTCTCCAAAGCATATCGGGTTCACCTCCTTACCATGGTATTTTTAAAACTTCAGAATAATAATGAATAGATGACTGTGAGGAGAATAAAAATATGTCTAATGCAATCCCCAATCACATTTTCACCTATTTAGGAAATTTAGATAAACATGTAAAGACCATTTAAATTTTTAACTTTTAGCTTCTCTGATTCAAACATGGCACCCAACAATTAGAATATAGTGTACCCAGAAAGTGACCTACAAATTTAGAAACACTCCTCATGTAATTTTAGATGAGGACCATCACACTGTTAAGCTTGAGTTTTTAGATGAGAAATTCCTGTGTTTTGGAGCATTAAACATATTATAGTGAATCTTAAAAAAATTATGTAGATTGACAAATTTTAAAGATTTTTGAATTTCAAAGTTAAAAGAGGATGTGGTTACCGTGGATAATTTATTTTTTCGCTTCACATCATGTGGTTTCCGTGGATATTTAACTTTGAAATTCAAATTTCAGGCTATTTTCAAGATGTAAATTTTAAAAATGTTAATATGTGAATAAAAATAGGAAAAAAGAAAATTATAGTTGAATGTGATAATCACCCTGATACGTTATTGCCATTTGATACCTATCTAGTATTTTAAGCATAAAACTTATTGAATTTTCCAATCATTTTTTTTTGCAAATTTATGAGAAACTAACTTGAGTTATATATCTTGTAGAGGTGTTCAAAATGGAAACAACTTCAAGCTCTTGAAGTGCAAGATCCACAAAAAGAAATATTTTCTTCTTTTGATTTGGATTGGAGTATGATTGGAGGTAACAATGTGGCTTGGATCAAATCATATAGATATAATGAGTTTGTTATTGGGGAGAGAAAAAATCTATTGTATCCAACAAGCTTTCAAAAAAGTTTTAGCAGACATCAAAAGAAGAAAATACTGGAAATCAAAAATATAGAGTTGACTCCCCATTGGAATATATAATGTAAGAATTTTTCTACTAATTTTTTCTTAAAATAATTTTGTTTTAAATTCATTTTTTTTCATGTTAATATCTTGTTGTTTCTTGTTCATATGGGCCAGAAGATTATCCAGAGATTGATGCATTGTCTTATGATATATCAAAAGTGTCTGAAGAGGGGATAGGGAGTTGTCCATGTCGTAAGCATCTAAGACGTGGTTTCACATGTCATTTTAGTGTTCACATATCTAAGAAAACACCAAAACTTGCCTTGATCACTTATGTTGAGATGAACCATATAGATATCACAAGTAAACCTTGCCATGGAGAGGAGGTTGATGATTTTGTAGGCACAAGAGCATACCATGAACCCCATGTTAGTAATGAACTAGATCAATGGGTAGAAAGAAGTTTATTGTTGGGGATGTCAATTGAATGTGTACATCACAAACATCGTGAATTAGTGCATGACAAAGTAACATCATCTATAGCTGACTTTGATCGAAACAATTTTCTTACTCGTGACGACATTGGAAATATAGAGAGGAGATTGAAACATGCCCAATACATGTTTGATAATAATGATGCTCAAAGTGTGCGTATATGGCAAGCAACAAATCCTGATAAAGTATTTTACTACTTAGAGTTTGACAATGCCATAGATGATGAGGGACACACTCCATTAATTTTAGGCATTCAACAACCACTACAACTAGAATGGATGAGCAAATATGGTCATGATAGTATATTAGCAATGCATTCTACATTTGGGACAAATCGCTTTAAGGTAATTTTATATTGTTATATATTTTCTTATTATCAGTTTTTATTTATAAGGTAATCCAAGGATATAACTAATTTCTTATTTTACATAGTTATGTATTTTATTATCATCATTTGTTATTTATAAGATAATCCAAGGATATACCTAATTTTTTATTTATTTTTATGCAGTTTCAACTTTATACATTATTGGCATTTGATTCCCAACATAATGGTGTTCCAGTGGCATGGGTTCTCATGTCAAGATCTATGACTTTTGATATCACCAAGTGGATGGAGATGCTCCTTCTTAAAGTTCGCATGGGTATGTTGGAGTGGAAGTTAAATGCATTCATGGCAGATGATGTAGCTGCTGAGATTGGTGCAATCAGGTATAAAGATATGAGTGTGTTTTTTCTTCATTTCTCAAAATGCGATGTTATATACATAATTGTAGACTCACTATGTAAACATATATATTTAACGATATATGACATTTATGTGTAATAGGGTGATATTTCAATGTGAAGTCTACTTATGCATTTGGCATGTTAGAAGGGCATGGTTAAAAAATCTTGTAATGAAAGTGAAAGATGATACTACAAGACGTTCCATGTTTAAGCATCTAGGTGACATTGTTCACAACCATAAAAATGCAAATTATACACTTGAGGAGACCAACAAATTTCTAAATGACTTCCAATAGGAAACCACCTTTGTTGAGTACTTTCGAGCACGATGGTTGGACATAATAGGTTTGATTTCTATAGCTTTAATTTTCATATTTTTGGTATAATTGTATTGACCATTAACATACTTTATTTTGTGTTAATAAGAAATGTGGGCAAAATGTTGTCATCACTTAAAGTATGCCAGACAAGAAACAAATGGGGCTATTGAGTCCTACCATTCACATTTGAAACAATTCTTTTGAAGTCAATACGAGCAGCTTCACATCGTCGAGTGGATTGGTTGGTGCATCAATTGTGTTCAGTGGTCCACATTTCTTTATTGGTGGCGTCAATGTGCAAAGGAAAATGGTTTCCATAGAAACTATAAGGTGGAGAAAATAGAAGCTCATTCATAAATAAGGGCACAATCTATTCCAGATTGTAATGTGACACTGCACCACTCAGATTCTTCAATAGCATGGGTGCAAAGCCAACACGATATTGATAAATCATATACGGTATGCCATTCAAGTTCAAGTTTTTCTATGTGTGATTGTGATTGGGCGAAAAATGGATATCTTTGCAAACATGTCATCAAGGTTAGCATGATGAGGGAAAAAATAAGGTTGGAACAAGAAAATCTAGAACCAAGAACCAATACAACAACCCAAAACCAAATGATTTAAGTATTTCATTGAATATGTAGATCAATAATATTAAATGATAGTCATTGTGATCTAATACGATACAATATTTTGTTCACATATATGTGAAAATGATGACTTTGAAATTGTGGATAACTTGGATGTTGATGTCATGGTAATAATTTAATAACTCTGTAAAGTTTATATTTGTTATCACTCTTTTCATATTGTTCTCACTATTTGTTTTTTTATTTGTAGGTAAATAATAATTTTAATGCTTCCATGAATTCTTATGTTGATGTCATGGGAATAATTTCATAACTTGGTTAATTTCATGTTTTTATCACTCTTTTACTATTGTTATGACTATTAGTTTTTTTTGTTTTGTAGGTAAATGATAATGCTAATTATGTTTTTTATCACTCTTTCACTGTTGTTATGACTATTTGTTTTTTTCCTTTGTAGGTAAATGATAATGTTAATTATTCCATGGATTCTTCCACTAATGTTGATCCAAGTCACAAATGAGAAAAGATCTCCCAAAATATTAGGCATATTTTTGAGTCACTTATGCAGTTACCTAGTGATGATTCGCATCTGCACTTCTTAAAAAAATGCATGGAAGATGTTGCAAGTGAATTCAAAATAGTATTGACATCAACCACTTTAGGGTTGGACCATCCAGCTGTTCCATGTTTCCAACAAGTGCAAGATGGATTTCGATATACACTTGAGCGTGAAAGAGATTTCTTGGAGAGGATGGTCACTTGTAAGCACTCATATACAGCTACTCCATGTTTCCAACAAGTGCAAGATGGATTTGGATATACACTTGGGCGTGAAAGAAATTTCTTGGAGAGGATGGTCACTCGTAAGCGCTCATATACATCATCTAGCTCTGCACAATTTCCTCCTCCAACACAAGGTTCAAGAAGGAAAAAAACATTTGCTAATGAGCTTGATAGAGCTACTACAAGAGACAATGAAAGAAATACAAACATATGAAGGTGAGAATTACATATCTCAAATGTGAATGTTAGTTTCAAATGTTTTAATTTAAAACATGTATAATCTAAACTTGCAAAGAAATGTGAAGGAAGTTATTCATTATATGGTTGGTAATGTAGGATCTAAAAAGTTTTTTTAAATAGTTTCAAATGGAATAACTAAACCATGTACCAACATCTATCATGTTCATTTTTTTTAGTAAACATGATGTTTTTCCTTGCATTTTTATTTGCTTTCCTTGTTGCAACTCTTTGTTTTAAGTGTAGTATATGCACAAAGATATCATTAATTTACTTAGTATTTTAATTTCATTAATTTTCTTAGTGTTTTAATTTCTTTGCAATGCAAGCATCGAAGAGATTAAGGCTATGGAAGATTGAGTGCTCTGTGGTTAATTAATTATTTTTCTCTGTGGTTAGATTGATTTGGAGGCCCGCGTTATATTACACGCAATCTCCATCCAGTGTAATACAAAATTAAAAATAGACATGCTAGTTTGAAGATTCTCTTATAACTCTAAATCTGACAGGAGAGAATTATCTTATCTCAAGATAGCTTGTGTGAATCTGGTGGGCCTTGAATCTAAATGCATACTTCTAAAAATTTTATTATATTAAAGTTAATTTTATTTTTATTTTATATGAAATAATTCATGTTTTTTTTTGTTGGGCATTATTTTTTTATTTTCATTTCAATAAAAGTAAGGGAATATATGTTTAAGTTTCATCATAGGTGTAATTTTTTATCATGATATTTGATAATATCAATTATTTTTATTTATTTATATTAAATTATAAGTATATTAGTATTATTTAAATTCCAAATTTAGCAATTTTATATGTCATCAAAGGATTTGTTAAAAGTAAAGATATTTAAGAACATATTTTCTTTAAGTGTCGGTAACTTCAATTTAATTAACATTTCCCAGGATACTATAAGAGCTTGATTATCTTCGATTGTGGAAATATCACAATAGTGACAAGGTGGGAATACCATAATATCATCTTTTGCAGTGGAATAGGATAACTTATTGGTTTAATGTATTGGGTTTTAAAGAAAATTGTGAACTAGCTAGTCCTTAAAGCTTCACAATTTTTTTTCTCTGACACGATTGTGGTTGCAACAACATTGAGTTATGTTTGTATAGAGTATACATTATAATTAAACATATATGATAATTAGTAATAAATTATTTATTATCAAACTCATATAATATATTATCATATTATAAGTTGAATGTTAAATGGGAAAATTATAATTGATGAGTTTATGTATACTAGGATTGTATTTTTATTCATTGTTAAATTAAGTTAGAATATTTTATCTAAAAAATATGTGAATAATTTTTATTTGGCTAGAAACATTTTGATTAGAATGTTAACTTAGTTTGGTTTTATCCATTATAATAGTTTACAAAAATTAGTAAATGAAGTATTATAATGTTTAGAATATATTTTATTTTGGATAAGAATTAGTACATGATCATTCAAATCTTATATTAAAATACCTAACTTTATGAATAAAGCTAATCATAATACCTAATTAATGAAATATATTATAAATAGATAATATTTATTAATAATTAAATTTTATGAAGTATTGACAAAAAAATTGCACACATCTATATCATAAGTATAATCTACATAAGATATGTAGGCATTATAGACTACTTAGTCATTATGAGTTTTGATGTCATATTATAAATTAAACCTTAATTTGTTACATTCATAGATTCTCTCTCTTGTTTGGAGGTATCTTTTCTCTTTTAAAGTTTTTTAAGGTTCTCATTTGCTTAATAACAATTCAGTTTAACATTTAATCTATACAAACTCATATCATGAGTGGGATTTCCCATATCATTGTGAAATGACACAAAATAATGTAGACAAAGTCTCATTCTATACTTATTTATTTCAATGAGTTTCCTTTCATATTCCTAATAATTGTAGATAATTTACCAAATATTTATTCTCGAAATGCCTCTCCCCTAATTTTGTAATATCATTAAAAGTTGACGTTTTTATTCCATATCTTGTAACCTAGTTTCCAACATTTATGTGTTTCTTCTTGCATTGAGTATTATATTTATATAAGTATCTATTTTTTTAGCCACCCTATATCCTAAAGATTCCATGGTACATTTTTGTTCTCAACAATAGGCTTAGTGTTTGTTAAGTTGGGCTTTCAATATCTTGAAATACTAATCCAAAACCTTGGTGTTTTAGTTACAGCCCATTTTCTCTTAAAAATATTATTGGCTAGAATACTCAATGATTCTACTAACCCCTATTTAACTTGATTACAATTTTGTTAAATTTTGAACCAATCATGTCATTTGTTAGTTCACAATTGCACATAGAAAAAATGTGAATTTTAACAAAAAAATTCAAACTATAATAATTTCCTTTAAAGAAAAATATATTAAATAAAAATTACTTGGAATAAATTTGAAATCCTATTTTTTTTAACACTCTACAAGTAATTTTTCAATCAAAATTTCTTTGATCTTAAAAAATTCATATCTCATTCTCTATATGTCAAAAAACGAATTGAATCACTGAAATCTTACATCCTTGGTAAATATACTTTTATCCTTGGAAAATATACTTTTAGTATAATTTACATTTTACAATGATGTAGAAAATCATAAATACATAATGTCATGATAATATTGCATTAACGTTAATATTTTTTTTTCTATTTACTTTAATCAAAATCACAATAATAATTCCATTGAGTGAAACATAAATTATTTCTCAAAACTAATGTTGCATTATTTTTATTCAAAGCAAATGAATTATTCATAATTAAAACATATATCCCAACAAACAAACATATCCAATCTTACATAAGTGTATGGAAGACATCACAAATGAGTTCAAAAAAACATTGGCATTAACAACTTTAAGATTGGGCCGTCTAATTGATCCATCTTTCCAACAAATCCAATATGGATTTAGACATACATTGGGGTATGAAAGGGATTTCTTGGAGAGGATGGTCACTCATAAGCACTCACATACATCATCTAGCTCTACACACTTTTCTCCCTAACACGGGGTTCTAGACGGAAAAACGCATTTGTTGTTGAGATTGGTAGAGCTGTTACTTGAGACAATGAAAGAAATACAAACATGTGAAGGTGAGAAATATATACCTCAAACATGAAGGTTAAAATCAAATGATTTATTTAAAACATGTTTCATCTAAACTTACAAAGCAATGCTAGAGAATTTAATAATTCTATGGTTGGTAATGGAGGATATAAAAAGCTTGTTAAAGATTACTTCAAGTGAAACAACTAAACTAAGAAGTTTGAATTATGTACCAACATCTATTATGTTCATTTTTTTTTGTAAACTCTCCCATCGAAGAGAAGTTAAAAAGGAACATGAAATTTCACCTCCACAAGGTGTATGACTGTGTGGATAGGGAATTTCTCTCAATGATCCTGTATAAAATTGGTTTTTTGCACAGGCACGTGAAGTGGATAATGTCTTGCTTAACATCAACATCTATGGTTTTTCTCATCAACGGGGGTGCCAACTCATTTCTTCAAAATTTATAGGGGGCTCCGCCAATGATGTGCACTATCTCTGCTTCTTTTCGTTATGATCATGGATGCCTTCAACAAGGGAGTTAAGGCAAGGTTTGAGGAAACAATGATATATGGATGCAAAATCTTGAGAGGATGAAACATTTCTCATCTAATGCATGTTTATGACGTACTATGTGCTCGTGAAACAATACTCTCTGAGTGGGTCGCTTTTCATAAGAGCTTCATGGATTTCGGTAAATCTTCTAGGCTGTACATAAACAAAGACAGAATTGAACTGATAGATGTGGTGGTGGATGACCTAGAAGTACTTGAAATAACGTCCCTGTTTGGGATAAAAATACGCTCTATGATAGATGGTTTTAAATACGGGATGTTTTCTAAAGCTCAGCATATACTTATTGAATGATCGGGAATGGCTTCTTTCTATAAAAAAAAAAAACTATCTTGTTAGGACCAAAGATGGTTGACATTGGGTGGAAGAGTCATTATGATAAAGGTTGTCTTGACTAGCATCTCGATCTACTGGATGCATCTCTTTCATCTTCCCCAATCTTTCATTAACAAGATAGACTCAATGGTGGCTAAGTTTGTTTGGTCTGGTTTTTGGTGCAGTAAAGAAGATCCATCTAATTGGGTTAAATTCCATTGCCAAGTCGATTGTATGTGGAGGCTGGGGCATTATTGACACACGATCCTTTAACCTAGCCCTTTTCGTAGCAAATTTGTGGAGGTTATTTTGTGAGCAAGGGCTTTGATAGAGCATATGAAATACAAATACTCTCTTCAATGCATAATCGAGGAATGGATTGTTGAGGGGGCACCTTCAGCTGGCCAACATTCCAAGATTTGGGGCAGTATTAGAGTTGTCCTTCCGTGGTTAAGCAGTAACCTTCGATGTGTGGTTGGAAATGGACAAAGGATCCACATTGGTTTGGATGCCATCAAGGGTTTCAGTGGATGCCACTCTCTTCCAATACAAATAATCAACTCTCTCTCCTATATGGTGATGAACACCCTTGCTGGCTCATGGGAGAGATATAGACTTGTCTGTGTTGCTCAGTATTGGTCACATGCATGGAAGATTGGTTTATAGGAGGACATGATAGCTGAGCGGGAAGACTATCGCAGTAGTCTATGCATGGCTTAGCACTGAGTTTGGATAAGCTAGTGTGGGGAGGAGGGGACAAATGGTCAATGACAAAATCCCTGTCAAGGAGGCCTACGACCACATCACTTTGACCTATCTTCCCCTACCATTCACAGAATGCACCTTGCTCATTTGGAAATGGTGTGCTCCCTTGAAGCTAAAATGGTTCTCTTGGATCGCCATCCATAATAGAGTCTTAAATTAGGACAATCTTCTCAAGAGAGTCTTTTATGACCCTCGATGGTGCCCGCTTTGCAGGTTGGATTCGGAGAATGGCCCACACCTATTCTTACGCTATCATTTTGCCTCTAAAATGTGGGCGGAGGTATCAATTCGTTTTGGAATCCCTGCTATTAGTAATGTACCCTCCATCCATGATTGCATACTCCTTTGGAACTACAGAATGAAGGCCTACAAGACTGTCCCTCTCTATGTTCTATGGGGCATTTGGAGGGCTTGTAATGCCCTTATTTTTTAAGGAAAATATCTGGACATCAAACGAGGTACTATATGTATAGTGGCATTCTTCCAAGAGATTGCCCCGTGGCAACCAAAAATCCCTTGTCGATCTATCTCTTATTCTAACGTGGAGAGAATTTATTCAATATGTTTCTTTGATGGGGCTTCCTCCGGTGGTGACTATGGATGTGGGGTTGTTCTTCAATGACATGGTTTTTTTTTAGATCTAGTTCCCTCCCCTATCTTTGGTTTTTTTTGTTTCCATTTTTGCATTGAACTGAATGGCTTTTTGTTGGTTTCCCCTGTTTATGATTTCCTTTTTTGTTGTGGTCAGTGATGCATCTCTGCTCTCTTTGGATTGATGATTTGACACTACAAGATTATGTCATGAGACAGATGTTGGTGGAACATACTTACTCTTGTCTGCAATCTATCTTGTAAAGAATCGTGAATACATAAAACTTTCTCTTTATTGAATGGAAGTTCTGTTTTTTCGTCTAAAAAAAGAGATCCTTTTGTGCTATAAATTATTTATTCTTGTAGAATTTTTTATTCATGATGATTACCATAAAATATTTGAGGATTGTATTCAAAATGGTAGATTGATTCAAGATCTCTAATACAACTCTTTCTTTTGATTCCCTCAATGTTTAATGACATTAGAAACACTTTGGCGAACTTTTTAAAGTATGATGTAAATGATTCATTATGAATTGTTCATGTATGCAAACAATTGTATCAATATTGACTTTTGTAAAAGTCTTCCAAATTAAATGAAGTTGAAACATGAAAATTTTAAATAAATTTAATACTTGGATCAGAAAAACTATTTTTAATAATTAACACAATCATTATCATTAAATAGGTCAGAGCTTATAAGAAATATATCTTAATGTTATAAATATTCTAGAGAAAAAGAAAACGAATAGTGTTTTAAACATAAAAATTGACAACCATAAGATTTTTATTTTTAGAATGTTGAAAAAGAAAATATTGGATTTTCCCCTTTTAAAATTGAGAAAAACAATAAAAAAATAATGATAACTTGACATAGACAATAGACACATTTATAGAAAAATAAATGTAGAAATATCCTCTTTATAAGATTTAGTCCTTAATAATATTCCCATATAAAAAATTAAAAGTTTTGAAATGTATAATTTTAATGAGTTTTTTTTAAATATATAATAAACTATATTTTATATATCTATATTTAAAAAAAAAAAACAAAAAAAATAACCAAACACATAAAAAGTTGTTTATTATTTTTTAATATTTAGATATTTATAAATTATTTAATTATATTATAAAAAAATTATTTTTAATATTATTATAATTTTTTTTAAATAGAAAATAAATTATATGTATAAAAAAAAGTAAATACTATTATTATTATTATTATTTAATATAAATTAAATTAATTCTCTTATAAACCTAGAAAATAAAATAAGGTAGTTTAAAAAAAACCATAATTCCGATTGTGTAGCTAAAGGAAGTGAGTTTCGTTGGATTATAAAGTGAAAACAAGAACGGCCTCAATCTCTGTCCACATGAAAGCACATGCATATCTTATGTCTAGAGCTCCGCGATTAAGGCAGAAGGACATTACCGCTGTAATACACTTTAAGCGATTGAATCCTTCTACACTCACGGTAGAATTCTACGAAAAGACTACGTATTCACGTTTTCCCATTATTGATGTGAAAAGGGAAGGAACCCATTATTCGTGTTTGCCCATTATTGATGTGAGGCTATACTTTGATGCGTAAGACCCTGCTTTGGCGTTAGAAATATAAAATGCTTAGTTTAAGGAGGTAGAGGAGTTGTTTGGAAAGCTATGGAAATTTGGGTCATGTAAAGAAAATTTGGCAAGGATTTTTGTAAATCCAAGTTATAGTTGTTAAACTTCAAAATTTTAGGTGTTTTAGACTTTTTTGATAGTGCTAAATCCATTTCCACCATCAACAACAAGATTCAAACGCTGCTTCTACAAGATTTTTTAAATTCTTTTTACCGGATTCCGACCATTTTCTAAAGTTGATGTTACCATTATGTTGATTACAATGTAACTAACAAAAATAGGATTGCCATGATTAACTCTCTTCAACTATGGGCAATTATCAATCTTGGATAATTATGTTTAATTATAGCTATCTAACTTGAACCATAGTAAACTATGGCTTGTTAATTTGCCTCATGCATGCGGGTTGTCTACTAGCACAAAAAAAAAATGTGGTTGATATATGTAGATTAGCAATTATCAATATTTTTGGACTTTTATATGTCAATCCATCTATACCAATCACATTTATTAATACGGATAAGAAAGTAATAAGGGAAACAACCACACAATTTTAAAACACTACTTTTAAGGTCAAAGAAAACTAGAAAAATCAATTCATGAAAGAAACAAAAATATACTGGCATGTTGCACAATATTAAAATGGTGAAATGGTTTTTTTCACGACATTTTTTCTAGTTAATTTTAACGTAAATCTGGCAAATATTTTTAAAGATTTGAGTTTAAGTGGTTTAATATATAGCATTTGAGTGCCAGGTGGTTTTTTCAGGGTGTTGAATGCATTTAAAATGTATTTTAAGGAACAAAAAATCACATTCTTGCTTGAAATTGTGTGCCGAGATTCCAGTGAAAAAGGTTATTTCATCTATAAGTTAGATTAGGCCGTTTTTAAATACCATCTGGAATTTTCAATACCACGTATCCAATGACACATGTTTATATGATATTTTGTTAAATTTAATAATTTGACATAAAATAATTAAAAGAGAATAACAAAAATAGATCCCTGTTGAGATTTAAAACGTTGACAGAGTATGATAATTACTATGCGTACTCTGAAACTTAACTCAAAAAGGAATAACAAATTTAGAGATAAATTTCAAACCTTGATTTGTGACTACTATGAAAAATATTTCAACCTATTTCTTAGGAGATAAATCTCCACCGTCAATTTAATAATTACTAATAATTAAATTTTAATTCTAAAAAACCTATTTTAAAATAAACACTTCTCTCAACATAAATGGAATATCTTAACAATTTAAAAATATATATTTATATATTAAAAATAAATTTAAACATCTCACAGATTTTTAAAACTATAAAACTTATTTCAATATTAAAAATAATTTTTATATCTAAAAAATTTAAAAATTAATTTATACGTGATAAATTAAATTTAAACAACTCAAAATTATAATTTAGAGAAAACATATTGCACCCAATTTAAAAAAAGAAAAAGAAAAGAGAAGAGAATAAAAAACGACACCCAACTAAAACCCCATTTAACCCTTCTCGAGTAATCTCTGAAAGATGATTTTGACTATCCTTTTTCCGTCAATCAAAACGCTAATTCCAACCATCCATTTTTTCCGTCTATCCTCTCTCAATCTTGACATCGTCTCCATTAACACCACATTGGCTACTTGCATGATATCGACAGATCGTTGCGTTGACAGTGAACTATAAAGCATTTAATGCTATTCGTTGCGTTGACAATGACCTATAAAGCATTTAATGCTATAAGATGCTCCTTTTTCAAATTCTGATCAAATTTTAAATCACCGTGGTACATGGCAAGAGCTAACCAGCCATACATTGGGTATTAAATGCCCCTATGGAGGCTAGCCCATCTATGTATGTCGAGCGGGTCATGGGGGCGCATCCATCTCCATGGATTGTAACTCCGGCGGCCACCTTTGCGTTTCCGGCAACGAACGCGGGACCCACCAACCGCGAGCCCGCCCCGTCTTGCCTTTGACAACAGCGACCTCGCGCCAAAACGCTATTGACTCCCGTTCGAAAATACTCTGCCTCTGCAACCCGCCTAGACGAAACGCAAGAGCTCTGTTCAACCGCCGATTGCTTCCCCTCGCAGGCTGGTTCCCGGGCTCCTGGTACATTGCATACGAATATGTTCAGAAAAATTTCATTAATATTATTTGTGAAGCCGAAAGTTAACCAGATGAAGCATAAATGATTAACCTAGTTGTGAGATTCCTGATTTCAGTTAACTTTTAGTTTCTGTCAATGGAGAATATTTGAAGAATGGAGAATACGATAAGTCCTTTCTTGTTAATATATTGCATACGAATATGTTCAGCAAAATTTCATTAATATTATTTGTGAAGCCGAAAGTTAACCAGATGAAGCATAAATGATTAACCTAGTTGTGAGATTCCTGATTTCAGTTAACTTTTAGTTTCTGTCAATGGAGAATATTTGAAGAATGGAGAATACGATAAGTCCTTTCTTGTTAATATATTGCATACGAATATGTTCAGCAAAATTTCATTAATATTATTTGTGAAGCCGAAAGTTAACCAGATGAATCATAAATGATTAACCTAGTTGTGAGATTCCTGATTTCAGTTAACTTTTAGTTTCTGTCAATGGAGAATATTTGAAGAATGGAGAATACGATAAGTCCTTTCTTGTTAATGTATGTCGTTATATAGCCCTGCTTCTCATTCGTAGCGTTGCATCGAATCAATTAGATACACAGATTTTGTTTATCTCTTTCATCCTCGGTTTACGTTAACAGCGTAATCCCTGCGGTTTGTTGGCGGTATTTTGTTGCGGATATTCCACAATTTTGGATTTCTGAGAGGACGACCAGGTATACGTTTATTTTTCATGTATAACAATTCAGATGATTGTTAATTTGATAAATATGTACAGAATGGTTGTCGTGCGATCAATATTGATTATATATAAAGAGCCCTAAGACCCTGTTTTATGATGTTATTGCATCTTATAACTTCTTCGGTAGTTTCTTTCTTATCGGTTTCGGCCCAATTCATGAATTGAAAGAAGTTAAAAAGGGGCTTCGACATGAAAGAACTAGATGAGCGAAGGAGGCAACCATTGGTGTTAGCTCTTGCCATGAGGAACTCTATTATTTGTAATGGATCGTCATTGTGGTAGATTCATCAGAAATCAAGACTCTTGTTCAGCTGACTTGGTTTACACCATTATTCTTTGGAGTTTAATCAGAAGAGACTACTTGTGTAAGAGCTGGATGGAAAGCCTCACCCCATTCTAGTGGAAGAAGAGTTAGAGATTAATGTCCTGGGTTAGTGATAGACAAAATACTATTTTCATTGAGAAGGTCTCCGCTCCCATTGTCCTAATGCTCAGATATATGCCTTCTTTGCATAGACAGAAGATTAAAACGTGGATTAGTTTCTAGTTCCACCTATTGTTTAGTCCCAGGCTATTCCACCTCTGCTCAGCCCAGAGCCACATTTTTCAAAGAAGAAAGGTGACCTTGGTCTATTCAGAGTGAAGAAATTGTCTCCAGTCAATATTATTCATGATGCAAGTTGTCTTTCTTCCATTGATCATATATACAGAAGTAAAGTGAGTTTCAGCCATGCAATCAAAACTTTTTGGATAACAATTTTCTGACCATCAATATAAACGTTTTCTGTTTTTTAGATGATGTATCTTATATTTCACTACTGAACAAATATATATCAAGAAATATACAAGTTGTCCCACCTTGTGTAGGCAAAAATAGCCAGCTTAACCACTTTGGCTACAATTTTGAAAGATTCTACATCTTTCCCAAAAATGCCAAGCCCAGCTGTAATCTTAACTGCCAGCCCTTGAATGCAATGCCAGTTAAAGAGTAATCTCCCCTAGGATATTCAATCATAAGCTTCTAAAAAAATAACATGCATATCATATGGACACTTTGTTATGTAATTGTTTTGGACTTCATCTGAGCATAACAAAGTGGAACACACTGATTAAAGTTGTATAACAGTTTTTTCTTTGCAACAGATTTTGCATGTTATTATGTTTCTTTCAGCAATGTATTGATTATACCAAGATGAAGCATTTGAAAGTCTATAATATTGTTTTGTGCATGGGTAGGAAATATTGAAGGGGAGATAGGGAATTATGCTGTAAATGTGTTTATATCTGGTGGGGTCTTCAGTGTAAATTCTACACACTACAAAAAATTGCATTTCAAGTGGTGTTCAATATTCATAGTATGAACTGTTGCTCATATGTTTAGTCAATATTCGTGTTCCCTCATTTGTATAGGGATTTGAAGAATGAGGAAGTGGGAATTGATCAATGAGTTGGAGGTTGAGGACCCAGAAGGGATGATAGAGTTTTCAGCGGAAGATTTGACATGGACAGAAGTAGCAGGAGACCAAGTCGCGATTATTCCATATTGTCGACTTGAGGATTTTATAAGGGGAGAGCAAATGAGGGAAAGTGCACCTACTCAATTTGTTGCTAAAATTCGAAAAATTAAAGATGTGAAGGATATCAAGAGGACAAATTCTTCAACATATCTAGAATATGTTGTGTGAGTCTCTCTCTTTCTCTCTCTCTATCTATATATATATATATATATATATATATATATATATATATATATATATATATATAATTTTGATTTTAAGTTCACTATGTCAAACATGCATAAATATTTTATTTAATTTTTGGTGAATTCTTGATCACAGATATAGGTGTGCCTATGGTCCAAATCATGTACAATCCAGCAATGTGGCTGAACCTGGATCCACAACTAAGAAACGTCTTCCACGTCACAGCATCAAAGTTGGTTGTCAGTGTCACTTTATTATGCGACAACTTGCTCTTAGACTAAATGATGTCGTTCTAATATATACAGCATGCAAACATATTGATGACAAAAATGTGGTTTGTCATGGAAATGAGGCAAATGACATGCCTAAGAAATTCAATTTTGCGCCGCATTTAACAGAGCATATACGAACTATTGTTGAAGATTTGGTTCGTGATGGTTTTAATGCTACGATGATCTGGGAAAAATTTATCTTTGATTTAAGGTATGGATCTGGTGAGTTTTTCACAGGGGCACCTCGAGATTCTTTCATGACAAGAAAGGATGTGTCAAACATGTACAATAATATCAAGAGGCTAGAGTATGTGAAGCATGAAAGTGATCCAATGAGTGTGGATTGTTGGGTTAGTGAGTGCCCAGAGAGCTTTTTCTTCTACCAACAACAAGATGTTGTTAAAAACATTCTTTTCATTATAGGCATACAAACTAAGTGGATGCTTTCAATGATGGTGAGATACTCACACAACAACATGTTATCAATGGACTCCACTTTTAGCACTAACAAATATGGGGTAAACATATTTACCAAAACTTCATTTATTCTACTTTATTTCAATGTCGTCCTCTTATATGCTTATAATCTTGTTTTCTTATTGTAATGCAGTATCAACTGTACACCATAATGGCTTTTGATGATCATCACAATGGGATTCCAGTGGCATGGGTAATATCATCACGGAATGGTAGTCCTGATATTTATAAATGGATGTCGCAATTATTTGCAAATGGGAAAAAGGAAAACCCAGATTGGCATGTCCGAGCTGTCATCACAGATGATGCAGCAGCGGAAATCGAGGCATTAAGGTGAACCAGTTTTTTCTTTTTAGAAGAGATAAAAAGCAATAATGTTCAAGGATATTTTCTTATAATGTTATATTATTTCAGGACTTGCACAAACTGTACACTATTATTGTGTGTATGGCATGTCCGTAGAGCCTGGTTGAAAAATGTTGGAACGAAAGTCAGGGGAAAGGAAAATAAAGTCCGTATCTTTCGTGCTCTGGGATTAATCATGCATTCGTGTGAAGATGATGCATCTGTGCAACATGAAATTCAAAGTTTCTTTGATGAATTCAAAGAAGAAACTGTGTTTTTGGATTATTTTGCAACCAACTGGTTAAACAACAACAAGCTATGTAAGCTTCCTAAGGTTGCATTTTATCAATTTATTTTGTAATTGACCATTTTCTATTGTTTTTTTGCATCTAATATATGTTTTTTTTCCAGATATGTGGGCAAAAGCATATAGGGACTTCCCACATTCCAACCAGGATACTAATAATGCTATCGAATCTTATCACCGGTATCTAAAGCAAAGGTATCTCTGTGAGAAGAATAATGCGTCCCATAGAAGGGTGGATTGGCTGTTGCACCTATTATTAAAAAAGGTTGAGTTGTATTACATTCACATGCAACGTCTAAAAAATGCTGGTTTTGTCCGAGCTTCAAAAATTGAGCAACAAATAAATTTAAGTGCAAAGCAAAGAATATCCCAGATGAAGATTGTATGGCTAATGGAAACAAGGAAAGTGAGTATTTGGTTCGTAGCAAAACTACGGCAACTCGTGATACATGGTATCATGTCATCTATAAAGGGCTGAACCTAAACTTTTGTAATTGCAAATGGGCCCTAAATGGCAATATTTGTAAGCATATTCTAAAAGTTGAGATGGTAGTGACTAGCAAGGTTTCAAGGGGCAATGAATTGCCTAATGTCTATAGGTCTATTACAGAAAGACCTGGATATTTACTTGATTTAAATGAATCGTTTGTAATGAGCCCAGAAATTGAAATGAACCTTCCAGCTTCTCCTTCCACTGATTCAACCATTGTAAAGCAAGATAGCGCCCTAACAATCGATGAGGAAATTAAACTTGTGATGTCATCAACTCATAAGAGATTGAGGGGTTTATTACAAATAACACCCACATCTTTGGAGCAGGCATATGCACTAAATCAATTGGTAAAAAATGTAATCCAAGAGTACAATAATAAGAAATTTGATGTTGTAACTCCATCCAAGGTCACTACCAAGACGCGACATAGTTTCTTGAGCCCAACAAAAAAAGGGGGGCAAAGTGTTCTTGCGTTGAAATCAAGAAAATATGGACCACAGTTTCTAAAGGTTGGACGGTGTCGTGGAAGGAAAAGAAGCATGAATGAACAATTGGAGATTTCTTCTACAAAAGAAATCAATCTGGACCACACATCTAGAAGGGTACAAGGTTCTATTTTGCAAAATACTGGTATGGAAATATTAATTGATGTACCATTTAATGTGAAATTCAAAATATCATTATCTTCTTTGCCTTCAATGCGATTGCATAACAACGTGTTTTTTTCTTTTTTGTTACAGCTGAAGAATCCACATCTCATAATACTTCAAGTTGCCAAGTTCGTTTATTTCATGAGAATAATGTGGATCCAAATATGGGGGGTTCATTGATTCATTTTCCATTTGATTCACCACGTCCACCTCTCCCGTTTGATCATCGAACCCCCTGGTTGTTTCCACCAATGGCACCAAATTCATTCATTGGGCAGCCTACTTCAACCCATAACATTTTGGTTCCACACCCTAGGGTGATGCCCCCTATTGTACAACCAGTCGAATTGTATCGCCGCTTGCACTCTATACAGAAAATAGCGGGTGAAGAGAACAATCAAAGTGCCAGCAATCAATGGCAAGATGACAAATATTCGAGCTAATGAGTATTCATGGATATAATATGGGCATAACCCTATAAAGGGATCTCCTAATCCAAGAACATGTTGTGAGCATGACGGGTTGAAAATGTTTTTGGATATGTACAACATTATCTAATTTCAATTTTGTATGGTTATTGTATTGAGCTATTGAAATCTTTTTGTTGAACTCAAAGCATATAAAATCTCAGTGTAAATGTTGGCTGAACTCTAACAAACTCCAGGAAAAGGTTATTTGCCTTTTTGCTACTATAAGCTTGATACATCCTTTTTGGATAACAGTATAGTGTATTGTACATAAAGGCAGAATTGGAACTCTTATATATCAGGCTGGCTCATTATTGTAGATGTTATTTTGGCATGTTGCTTCAATACAAAATGAATTTCAATGAAAATTGGTGAAAATTATTGACATGCTCAAAGTCAGTCCTTTGGTGTCTGGAAATGATTGAAAATTGTGGAGTTCGAACAGCAGCTTGCCCTCAAACTTCACAAGAGGTTTCTTTGTGCTAGTCTGGGAGGATTTACCCCAAAAGCTTTGTTCTTGAAGCAGTTTTTGGTTAAACTGATAGTTTGTGACTGATTTTGGGAAAACCTGGTTTGGGTGTTTCAGTGGGATCAGATTAGTATTTATTTGATCAGATTTGAGCAATATTAGCTTTTTCTTCTGCACTCATAATTTTTGTCAGGTTTAGTGAAAATGATGATCCTTGGTTGACGTGGATGCGTATTTTAGCTCTTTAACAGACTTTGAACAGGTTTGGAAGTAGCTTTGTTCTTGACTAGTGCAATCGATTTTATTAGCTGTGAAGCCTCTTTTCCCCAGTGTTACCATTAGTTTCTGTTCAGCAGGAAATTTTCTCGGCTCATGGGAAAATCTATTTTCTGGTAAAATGATTTTCGATCACATGTTCTACTTTATAGCCTGCATATTTGCGTTGCTGGAGCAGTGGTTCAGTGGGAAACCAGTTGGAGTTTTACCTCTACCGGCCCAGGTTTGATTCCAACTTTTTCGGTGTTTGCGCTGCCTCTCGTGTAGTTGGAATACCCAGAGCAACACGTCGCAGGAGATTTACCCCAGTCTAGCCAAAAATTGGAGACTCAGGGGTTCCTGTCTAAAAAAATGACCTTTGATCAGCTTTCCAAGGGCGTCACAGGAGATTAACCCCAGTCTGGCCAAAAAAATGGGGAGTAGGGAGTCCCTGTGTAAAACAATTACCTTTGATCAACTCTCTAAACTAGACATTCTTTTGCCAATTTCTGGTGTAACTTGTAAGGACCAAAATGGTGATGATTGCTTTTAGTTAGCTTTTGTAAGCCTTTACTGGTCAGCTTTTACAGGTTTTCTGAAAGCAATAATCCCTGCTCACTTGGTAGATTGATGTTCCACTTCAACCGTAGTTTCTGTTATGTTTACGTTAGATAGTCACTGTTCAGCTTTTGGAGATTATTTTAGTTTATTGGAAGTAACTGATTTTCTTTTATTAGAAGGATTAAGAAAAAAGAATCCTTATTGGGGTTTTGAGATGGACTGCATTTTGGTTTTGTAGCATTTTCTGTTAGGTTTAGATAAGAGGGGCTGGAAGGTTGTACTCTGCATCTAGAAATTTCTGTTGTTTGAGTGTGTCATGGGATCTCTGTTATTTGCTGTTACCTTTCAGAAAAATGCTTCGTTAAAGAATTTGCATCATTATGTTTGGGTTTATCTTTTGGGAATTCGTGCTTTTAATCATTAATAGCATGTCTTAGCTTTATAAAATATATTCAATTCTAACTGAAAAAAAGTATTGACAATGCAGAAAATGGGGCTTCAGAGGATGATGACACTGGGAACATTCCTGAATCATTTTACACTAATGGGGGCCTGAAACTGAGAGTGGTTTGGACCATCAGCTCCCTTATTGTAGCCTTTGAAAGGCATTATCTTCTTCAAAATATCATATCTGAGCATCCCACCTTGGAAAATATTATTCTTACTGATTCAGATCAGCAAGGAGTTCTATGCATGAACAGAAGTCAATTGCAAGAATTTTGTGATAAACCTCTTGCAGCCTCTGCTTCATCTAACAGAACCCAAGTTCCTGCACTAAACATGAAGCTTTGGTATGCCCCATGTCTGGAGCTCCCATGTGGAATGGTGTTGAAGGGTGCGACACTGGTCTCAATTCGCCCTTGTGAGTACCCAATATGCAAGGAAACTGATGGATTTTTGGCTGGAGCTTTCGAAGGACCATTCAAGACTGCAGCTAGCCTGCTTTCAAAGCGGAGGACATATCTTCTGGAAATGAATTCATTCTAGGCCTCTGAAGTTTGAACATAGGCAGTTAGCTCAACTGTTACAGGATTCTCTATGATTTATCCCTAGTTTCTATACATTCAAGAAGTCTGTGAATGGAATATCAGTTGATATCAGAGTAATTTGATCCCGCCTTTGAATTTGGTGCTTCCATAAATTGTCCAAATGGGTAAAAGTTGGGCAACCATTCTGATTATCAATGAGCTGGAGTGGGGATGCTGTTACCACTTTCCCTTGCTCGACAATTTGTCCAGATCCACTACAATCTTTTCAAAAGTTCATCAGAGTACTTTTCAGCCCTGCATTTCCTCTTCGTGTCACTGATATGCCAGTGTAAGAATTCTTGATGACCATTTGATTTGTTGTGAGGATGACAAGAGTCAGGAAATTGTTATTTGTATAGAGACCACCATTTCTAATTTCTGATAAGTTTTATCACATGAAGGCTATGTACAAGTTGGGTTGAAAAATTCCAACATCTCTCATTGCCATGCAAGGATAAAATTATACAGGACAAGTGAAAGAATATGTCCTCAGCAAGCATAGCCATAGTTTACCTTTAATGTTTTGGAGTATTGGAGGACTACTGTTCACTGAGAATCCCTATTTCAATAAGTACCTTCTCTTCATCTCAAAAAGGACTTGTAAATTTCAATAAAAATCTGTAGTTGTAAAGCATAATAAAAAGCTGTCCACTGATTTCAGGTTGTGGGAGCTAAGTTGCTGCTATTCAGCGGTGCCAAGCAATAAATAAATACAAAATACTAACTACAAATTGATAAAACAAATTTG